>JAIFKG010004987.1:0-22832 GCA_020351975.1 Phyllosticta ampelicida
GTTGAGGGGCGGGCTTGGCATCAGCGGGGATGGGAGATACAGGGTGGGACGGGCAGCGGTGGGGATGGCGATACGGTGAGGGTGAGGGTAACGACTGACGACTGACGACCTGCGACTAAACGTCTTGGGTGGTGCGAATGCGGACAGGGCCATTTGTAACGAAAGCTGGACGCGTCGGTTGGTGGAGGTGACGACTTGCTTGGGGCGATCGACAGCTGGATGGACACAGCGCAAGGGGGCTCATGCGAGAATACACCGAAGACCGATGATGACTCTTTTGCAACCCCTCATAGCCGATGCAAAGCGATGAGATTGATCCGAGGGAGTCATCGCCGTCGTCGTCGTCGTCGTCGTCGTCTTCGTCATCGTAATAGTAGTCTCGAGCTGGCGGTTGGACGGAGGCAAGGCGACGGAGATGAGTGCCAAAGGGCGCGAGAAAGCCGTCGCGACTGGAAGTCGTTCAAGCTGCGGCGCGGGGCAAAGCCGACTGGGCGACCGGTATGAGGTTGAGTGCTCTCGCTCGCAAGGAGTAGGTAGGCTGGTAGGTGCGTGTCTGTGTATGTGTACGTGGTGTATGTGCATGTGTATGTGTTTCTGTATGTGTATCTATGTGTATCTGCATGTGTACATTGGTTTGATGATTGAGCAACTGTTATCGCAACGGGCCGCCAAAGCTCCCGGTCGCTCGCTCAATTGCTCGAGCTTTTGCTTTTGCTTTCCTTGCCGTGTAGCTACCCCTCCTGCCCGCCTACCTACCCCGGCACTCCTGGCCTGCTGGTTCGCTGGCTGGCTATACCCTACGTCAAGTCAAAAAGCCCACTCCCCGCGCCCTCCAGCATTTCTCCGTCTGCCCTCACTCGACTCACTCCCGCCCTTCCTCACACCCTCCCCTCCCAATCGCTCGAGCCGCCCACCGCTCACCATGTCGGACGGCATCTGGACCGACAGGCATCCTAGCCAGGCTGCGGCTGTCGTCGACGACGATGACGACCATGTCGACAAGAGGAACTCTGTTCATCAGCGGTTGCGCGCCAACAGCTCCATCATGCAGCTGAAGAAGCTCCTGGGTGAGTGGTTTCGTTGTTGCGCCCGCCCATATGTGCCAATGCTTAGACCAACGAACTAGTCGCCAACCGTGGTGAAATCCCCATCCGCATCTTTCGTACCGCTCATGAGCTGTCACTCCACACCGTCGCTGTCTACAGCTATGAAGATCGTCTCAGCATGCACCGTCAAAAGGCAGACGAGGCCTACGTCATTGGCAAGCGCGGCCAGTACACGCCCGTTGGAGCGTACCTGGCGGGTGACGAGATCATCAAAATTGCGTTGCAGCATGAAGTGAACATGATTCATCCGGGTTACGGCTTCCTGTCTGAAAACGCCGACTTCGCTCGCAAGGTGGAGAAGGCTGGCTTGATTGTGAGTGAGCTCTGGATTTTGTTTACGAAATTGTGTTTGCTCCGTCATTGGCCGCCGCTACCCACCTACTAGCGCCACCCAGCTGTCGCATGTGGTATGTGGGCGGACGCTGCTGCAAGCCTGCCTAGAGCCTCAACACCTGCACGATGCGACGTCGGTGAAATGCCAAGTTTCCTTCGCTGACCGTGCCACCTCTGCAGTTCGTCGGTCCCAAGCCTGAAACCATTGACGCTCTCGGAGACAAGGTCTCGGCGCGTAAGGTCGCCATCAGTGTCAACGTTCCTGTCGTCCCGGGTACTGAGGGTCCCGTCGAGAGGTACGAGGAGGTGAAGGCATTTACCGACCAATATGGCTTCCCCATTATTATCAAGGCCGCCTTTGGTGGTGGTGGTCGCGGCATGCGTGTCGTGCGCGACCAGGAGAGCTTGAAGGACTCCTTTGAGCGTGCTACCTCCGAAGCCAAGTCCGCCTTTGGCAACGGCACCGTATTTGTGGAGCGCTTCCTTGATAAGCCCAAGCACATTGAGGTCCAGCTTCTTGGAGACAACCATGGTAACGTGGTGCACCTGTACGAGCGTGACTGCTCCGTCCAGCGTCGTCACCAAAAGGTCGTCGAAATTGCCCCCGCAAAGGACTTGCCCGCCGACACTCGCGATGCCATTTTGGCCGATGCTGTCAAGCTGGCCAAGTCGGTCAACTACCGCAATGCAGGCACTGCCGAGTTCTTGGTCGACCAGCAAAACCGCTACTACTTCATCGAGATTAACCCCCGCATGTGAGTCGCGGAGAAGCTCAGATTAATGTTTCGGGATAGCGAGCTAATGCCTGTACAGCCAAGTCGAGCATACCATTACTGAGGAGATCACGGGCATCGACGTTGTTGCCGCCCAGATCCAGATTGCGGCTGGAGCAACGCTCGCCCAACTCGGATTGACCCAGGACCGCATCTCCACCCGTGGGTTCGCCATCCAATGTCGTATCACCACTGAGGACCCTGCGGGCGGCTTCAAGCCTGACACGGGGAAGATTGAAGTCTACCGTTCCGCTGGTGGTAACGGTGTCCGTCTTGACGGCGGTAACGGTTTCGCCGGTGCAGTCATCACTCCTTTCTACGACTCCATGCTGGTCAAGTGTACCTGCCATGGCTCTACCTACGAGATTGCTCGGAGAAAGATGATCCGCGCCCTGGTCGAGTTCCGTATCCGCGGCGTCAAGACCAACATTCCCTTCCTCACTTCGCTTCTTACCCACCCTGTTTTCATTGACGGCAATTGCTGGACGACCTTTATTGATGATACCCCTGAGTTGTTCGCCCTCATTGGCAGTCAGAACCGCGCTCAAAAGCTGCTCTCCTACCTTGGAGATCTTGCTGTCAATGGCAGCCAAATCAAGGGCCAAGTCGGCGAGCCCAAGTTCAAGGGCGAAATCAAGATCCCCACCCTTCACACCAGCGATGGCAAGGCCATTGACACCACTGAGCCCTGCTCCAAGGGTTGGAGGAATGTCCTGCTCGAAAAGGGTCCTGAAGGATTCGCAAAGGCTGTCCGCGCCAACAAGGGATGTCTCATCATGGACACGACCTGGCGTGATGCTCACCAGTCTCTGCTCGCAACTCGCGTGAGGACTGTCGACTTGCTCAACATTGCCAAAGAGACCAGTCACGCCTACTCCAACGCCTGGGCTCTTGAGTGCTGGGGTGGCGCCACCTTTGACGTCGCCATGCGCTTCCTCTACGAAGACCCCTGGGAACGCCTGAGGAAGATGAGGAAGCTCGTACCCAATGTTCCCTTCCAGATGCTTCTGAGAGGCGCCAACGGTGTTGCCTACTCTTCCCTCCCCGACAACGCCATTGAGCACTTTGTCGAGCAGGCCAAGAAGAACGGAGTTGACATCTTCCGTGTTTTTGACGCTCTCAACGATGTTGAGCAGCTCGAAGTTGGCGTCAAGGCCGTCCTCAAGGCTGGCGGTGTTGCCGAGGGTACCATGTGCTACAGCGGCGACAGTGAGTGGACTCCTGTTTATGCGTCTGAACGCCCCTCGAACGATGCTAACCTAACATAGTGTTGAACCCGCAGAAGAAGTACAACTTCGAGTACTACATGAGCCTTGTCGATAAGATAGTCAAGATGGGTGCCCACGTTCTCGGCATCAAAGATATGGCTGGTGTCCTGAAGCCCAGGGCTGCCACCATGCTCATTGGCGCCATCAGAGAGAAGTACCCCGACCTTCCCATCCACGTGCACACCCACGACTCTGCCGGTACCGGTGTCGCTGCCATGGTCGCCTGCGCTCAGGCTGGCGCTGATGCTGTCGACGCTGCCACTGACAGCATGTCTGGCATGACTTCCCAACCCAGTGTTGGCGCCATCCTCGCCTCCCTCGAGGGCGGTCCTCACGACCCTGGTCTTGACGGCCATGTCATCCGTCACCTTGATAGTTACTGGGCTCAACTTCGTCTTGTCTACTCCCCCTTCGAGGCTGGTCTCACTGGACCTGACCCCGAGGTCTACGAGCACGAGATCCCTGGTGGTCAACTTACCAACCTTATCTTCCAGGCCACTCAGCAAGGTCTTGGTGAGCAGTGGGCCCAGACAAAGAAGGCCTACGAGGAGGCCAATGACATCCTTGGCGACATCGTCAAGGTCACTCCCACTTCCAAGGTTGTTGGTGACTTGGCTCAATTCATGGTGTCTAACAACCTAACCAAGGATGATGTCATTGAAAAGGCAAGCCAGCTCGACTTCCCCAGCTCCGTGCTCGAGTTCTTCGAGGGTCTCATGGGCCAGCCGTACGGAGGCTTCCCCGAGCCTCTCCGCACGGAGGCCCTTCGTGGCCGTCGCAAGATGGACAAGCGACCCGGTCTCTACCTCGAGCCCATCAACTTCGAACAGGTCCGCAAGGAACTCAAGGAGAAATGGGGTGGTGCCAGCGAGACCGATGTGGCCAGCTACGTCATGTATCCCAAGGTCTGGGAGGACTACAAGAAGTGGCAGAAGAATTACGGTGACCTTTCGGTGCTGCCGACCCGCTTCTTCCTCTCCAAGCCTGAGATTGGCGAGGAGTTTCACGTCGAGCTGGAGAAGGGCAAGGTGCTGATCCTCAAGTTGCTTGCCATCGGTCCCCTCTCCGCACAGACTGGCCAGCGTGAGGTCTTTTACGAGATGAATGGTGAAGTCCGCCAGGTCACCGTCGAAGACAAGCACGCTGCCATTGAGAACACCAGCAGGCCCAAGGCCGACATCAACGACAGCAGCCAAGTTGGCTCGCCCATGGCTGGTGTTGTCGTCGAGGTCCGCGTCCACAATGACTCGGAGGTAAAGAAGGGTGACCCCATCGCTGTTCTCAGTGCCATGAAGATGGTGAGTATTATCAATCCTAAAGAAAATGCTATTGCTAACCACATTGTCAGGAAATGGTTATCAGTGCACCGCACTCGGGTAAGATTGGTTCGCTCGAGGTCAAGGAGGGTGACTCGGTCGACTCCCAGGACTTGATATGCAAGATTGTCAAGTAAACACTCCCGGGTTGCGATCCAGCAGAGTGACAGGGGTGGAGGATCATCGTGGCATCTCCTCTATACTTGCCCCGCCACGACTTGGGCACGGCTTGCATCTGTACCATTTCTATTCAAAGAACATCGGCGACCAGCCCCCGGCCGCCTTGTATCAACGCGGACCTTGCGCATGGAATTCATGGTAAGAATGCGGATCAAAAGCGTTGAGGGGAATGGATAGATGATGACGTCTTTGACTGCGGCAAACCGAAACATTGCAGAGGCAGCCGGGCTGCATTGCTGGCAGCGGTTGCTTGGTATCTCATTCCATTGGCTTGTGCTCCCTGCCTCCAGTCCGTACCCACATGGTATCCATTCATAGCACCCTGGAATATACACGGGTCGAACAGGATCCCTTTAAGTTTGCGTTTTTGCGCACATCATCGAGGATCGGTTGATTGACGACTTACTGTGTCCAGGTATGAAAATCACCGTGTCTAAAAACTGTCTACGCGTCGGACGCGAATATCTTGAGGACTCTCTTTTGCGTTTTTTCTAGAACGATCTCGAATTTTCGAATGTCGTCTTACCATGCAGCGAACTGCCATCTCCTCAAACGACCTCAGGAGTCACCACAGACCGGACCGGTTTCGCTTCTAGACTGGCTTCCCGACACACTTTAACCACGTTTGCTCCCATTGGCATGCTCATGCGCCTCACTTCCCCTCCACATCCATATCTTACGATCAACACCATGCATCCTCTGCGACAAAAACACCGAAACATCATGATCCCGAGCCCACACTCATGATGCGCCGAGCGCGCCACTCCTGATCTAGGTCGCGGGGCCGGCTGGTGGATAGTTTGCACAGACCCACCGACCGTTTGGCCGATCGCCTTGCTCTGGGCTGGCCTGCCATATGACTCTGCCCCGGCCTAACTGACCCTCCTGCGCTCCCTCCCCTGCCACACCGTGTCGTGTGCGTCGAGCTTGCCTTTTGCCCGTCCATGCCATGCCATCCCATCCACCTGCGTGGTGGGCCAAAACGAACTAGCAAATAGCGAAGGGCCCACCCATCCTTGTCCCTGGCGCATGACGCAGCGAGCGAGCCGGTTGAGCCAGTAGCCGCGAAAAACGAGGATACTAGCGTTCGGTTGGCTCGCGGCCACCAACCAGAAAACTACAAAAAGCGGTAGTTGGAACTTCTCCCCCGTTTTTTTTTTTTTTTTTTTTTTGGAAACGGTGGTCTCGACGGGCGGTGATTTGAAGTTGGGCGACGGATGTTTGTGCATGGAGACCTTGTTTCGTTGTTAGCCGTCTTTGATTGACGACGACGACGACGACGGAAGGAGGCGATGAGCTAGTCTAGGTGGGGGTGGCAGGCTTTATTTTTTATTTTTTATTTTTATCAGTGTCAGGCTGGTTTCCCATCCCACCACTATCGACGCTCTAGACGGGTGGAAGGCGTGCGTTGTTGACAAGATGAAAGGGTCGCTCTGAGCAGGAAAGAGACGGCGTTTCTCGTTGGCTTTTCACGAGTCCGACCACGCGGGCGCGATTCAACCAATGCAGTCTCCACCGCGCAGCCATCAGACTTTCTTCAGGTTCGCTGGTGCTCCTGGGCCGTGAGCGGAGCGGCGTTGGGTGCATTTCCTCCATGGGTGGCCGACGACATGCACCAGCGGCGAGATGGTGGCGGGTGGAGTTGAGACGCCTGAAACGTGGGGTGCGGATGCCTGTGTGTTGGTTGCCCTGGACGCGAAGTGGGTAATTGCGAGTGTTTGGATTGGATGTATGCTTTGGTGTGGAGCTGTATCTAGTCAATGTACAGGAACAACAATAAATTTCTAGGCGGGAGTGTAGTTGATGTTTGAACTGTGAGACAATTTCTCTGGTAAAGTTCTTGATGACGCCTCGGGAGCAAAGCGAAGCTGTTTGCTTGCACTTGATTCGCGTCTGGTTGTTTCCAGTCAATAAGTTGCTCCAGCTCGTCTTCGCATGGCATCCTTCTTGCTTTCTTCCTCTTGCATGGCAGCTTGCTCTTGGACCCGCTGTTGAGGACGGTGGGTCGGTTTAATCGTCCATTGTACACTTGGGTGCAGCTGACCGATCACGGCATGAAGATAAAGTCGACCGCCCGGTGGTCATTTCCAGAGAAAGCTTCCACGTCATCAACAGAGGCTCCATCGATGTAGTAACTCAGCTTTCACAAGAGGGGCTGACTTAATTGCAAACAGTTGGCGTCGTGCCTTGAGACATCGTACTCCGCCGAATTCTCTAAACCAAAGCTCGTTCACGTTGGTATGGAAGCGGCACTCAAAGCCCCTCATAATGCAGCGATAGCACGGGTCTAGGGAGGTGGAGCAGTGCGCGCAGATTCCATACGCGACTTGCGGTCGAAGCACGCGTACGGGCCGATGTCACTGAGGGCTGATCGCTTCTTTTGTAGTGGTGCCAAATCCTTGCGGCGCCCGTTTTGGTGGCCAGATGTTTGAATAGATGCAGAGACTCTTGTCTTTCGTTTGATGGCTTGCTTTGAGAACGATGAAGCCGCCTTTGCATCCTCAGCCCCTCTTGGCTTGATGACTTTGCATCATTGGGCCTGTGTCGTTAGTTTCGGGGTTTTTACGTGTCCTGCCTCTTGCTTGATTTTGGGTTCAGCAACATTTCACAGGGAAGGAGCGTCAACGTCTTCACATTTCTCTGGTCTAATGTTGCTCTGAGGGGTAGATTTCGCCGGCGGAAGAGGTTCCGCATCTTCGAAGCCATTCGTTTGAGGTAACTCGTCATCCAACGAGTTGTCAAAAATCCGGATTTACTGCACAGGTCGATTCCAGGCGATGGTCAATCTGTTCAGGTGGGCCACGTTACCCCAGCTCGTTGTTTACACTTTCGCAAGATGGAGGTGCAAAGCCTAAGACAGGCCGAATGTTCCTATGGCTCGCCGAAAGTGACTTGGTAGCACGCTGCACATGTTTTCGTTAAAGCATGAGTTGCTCTGGGGCTCGGGGTATTTCTAATTTGTCGGATGGCATTAGTCCGCCGCGTTCCGTCGACCGAAGACCGAGCAGATGTTTCTTTGTCTGAATACCCTTTGTGGAAGCTTACTATCAAGAAGTCTAGTCCAGAACTCGTCTTCCTCTCGCACTCTACGCATACGATGATGCACGACTCGTCCGGCCACCATGGACAACAGAGAGCAAGTCCTGATTCGAATAAACGCGACCATTCGGACCATTTACAGAGAAAGCGGACAATAGTCGCCAGAGATATCGGAGCGACTGCTGACCAGAGTCACGCCGGACCATTTACAATTAGACTTTGACAGCTTCACCTCGCGTGCCTTATCGATGCTGGATAGTTGAAGCTGTCTTCCTATGGGTGAAGTCTTCGGGCCTAATATCAGTAGAAGAAGCTTCCAGCTTGAGCTCGACGGGGACACCCCAGGTCGAGATAAGGCTTTAAAAATTAGGTTGAATGCGGACAGAGTTCAATGTGACCGGGTATTGACAAGGGAGGTGGATCTTCCAGTTCCTGGGGCTGTGCTGTTCATCCCCCCAGATTGCCCCAGATATGTACTTCTGTTTTGGGTAAGGCCAGACGCACACTACCACAGCCGCCTTCGTAATCGATTGTTAAGTTTGTTTTTCCGATTCTCCTTCGATTGTCTTTCGAACAATTTCTTTGATTTTTTTAGTATGGCGGTCAGGGTCCAGGCGAAGCGGTGGTACCGCCGATGGCAGCACGAGACCACTGGAGCTGGCGATCGCTTTTGGCATAGGGTGTAGTATCGCACCGACTGGGACTCTGATCTGCGCATTAGTTGATCCAGTGGCGTGCATCAAGGGCGAAAGGCGGGCCGGAGCACATTAGCGCGTTGAAGATAGGTCGATGACGATGCAAAAGCGTTGATAGGTGCGTCAAAGTCATGACGGTCGAAGCCCCGGTCCCTGACGCACGGCAGGTGGTTGGCTGGCGTGGTCCGCTGTTTCCCCTCGTGGATGCTGGCGTGAGATTCCTGATGGCGGGTGGGGTGTTGTGCTTTTCGTCATCAGTCAGTGCGACGGCCCTGAGCCCTGGGTCGAGTCTGGGCTGATGGTGGTCCAAGGATCAGTTGCTTTGGTACGCGAGGGAAGGGGTCTGCTTGGGATAAAAGACGCAAGAGCTGCCTCCCTGATTCCCCAATATCAAACAAACCTGCTCTCTTCCAACAAGAACAACAATTCCTCTCTCGGATCTTTACATTCCCAAAATGGTCGACAACGCAACTCCCGTCTCTCCTTCTGCCACCACTGGTGGTCGTCGCAGGGTACGTTTCCATACAGCGGCAGAGAGCCCAAAATATGCACTCTGACTATTATGAAGTCCTCCAGCTCTTCCGAGAAGTTCGCCGCTCTTGAAGCAATCAAGCGTCACAATGAGAGGTCTGCCGCAGCACGAGCGAGCTTTTCCGACCAGCAGAGGAAGCCCGGATTTATAGGTCAGATGTGGATGAAGTAAGTACTCGCAGCTTCAATACTCGTTGAATATATTGCTGACTTTCCAGCTTCACGAGGGGACCCATATCGCCGTCTAGCACGAAGTAGATTGCTGAATCAGCGGTCCCGATCTAGGATAAAGTACAAAAAAAAGAAGGAAAAGATACAAGACGAACAACAATTGACGACGGAACGAGTCGCTGACGGAATCAAGTGAATTGCAATCAAGGATTGGAGCTTTGCCGGCGGTGTTCTTCACCCTGAAGACATGTACTTTTCTACATTCTAGCGAGCCATCAGGCGTTGGCTGGACTTGGGAGCATAGCAATGAAGAAATTTGCTACACGATACGCAAAGAGTTTCAAGACGTGGTGTTGCACCACATATCTCGGAGCCGACAGTAAGTCGACGATGATCAGATGTCTATGACGAGTGGTAGCACAGGCGACGGAAGGGGTACAAGGGTGAGGAGGTCGACGTTAGCCATGACCCGCGAAGAAAAGTGGGACCTGCCCCCCTGCTCCCCCACCATTTTCACCTGTCTCTCACCGCCTTTGATCCTGTCCTGCGCGAGGGCTGCCAACTGTCCTCACCACCTCGATTCTCTCTTCGTGATTGTTTAAAGCCTCTGGCGTCCCTATCCTCTTTCGCTCCTTCAACAGTTCCTTCCGTCTGCCGCAAATTTCTCCCCAACTTCTCCCACGTTCGTTGCGTAAAGTCACCTCCAGCATGGCCCAAGCCGTGAGCATTTACCCCCCGTTGAACCAGCGACCCGTCAAAAATACCATCGTTCTTTTTGATGTCGATGGCACGCTGACTCCGGCAAGACTTGTGAGTTGTCTCAATATCTTCAATTGGAGAACTGCCAACGTCAAGTCGTTTCGAGGAACCAGACCCCAAACTGACGTAGCTCCACCACCAGACCGTCTCCCCCGAAATGCTGCAGATCCTCTCGGAGCTCCGCCAAAAGGTTGCCATTGGATTCGTCGGCGGCTCTGATCTGGCCAAGCAGCAGGAGCAGCTGGGCACGCGCGATATCCCCGTCACGACGCTCTTCGACTACTGCTTCGCCGAGAACGGCCTGACGGCCATCCGCATGGGCGAGCCGCTGGCCTCCAACAGCTTCATCAAGTGGATCGGTGAAGACAAGTACAAGCAGCTGGCAAACTTCATCCTGCACTACATTGCCGACATGGACATTCCCATCAAGCGCGGAACCTTTATCGAGTTCCGCAATGGCATGATCAACGTCTCGCCCATTGGGCGCAACGCTTCGACCCAGGAGCGCAACGATTTTGAGGAATTTGACAAGGAGCACCAGGTCCGTGCTAAGTTTGTCGAAGCGCTCAAGCAGCGCTTCTCCGACTTGGGCCTGACGTTCAGCATTGGCGGCCAAATCTCCTTCGACGTCTTCCCCCACGGCTGGGACAAGACGTACTGCCTGCAGCATATTGAGAACGAGAAGAACCTGCCCGACGGCGTCGAATTTACGACCATCCACTTCTTTGGCGACAAGACGTACAAGGGCGGAAACGACTGGGAGATTTACGAGGACTCGCGGACCATTGGTCATAGTGTCAAGAACCCTGAAGAGACGGTGGCGGAGCTGAAGAAGCTGTTTTTCAGCTAATGGATACCCGGTGTGAAATCAGTGCATTGGCCACCATGGAAAATATAGGCGTTATGGGCATGGTATAGGCATACTCCTAGAGCAAGGAGAGATGGAGAGAGGACTGAAGGTCATGATACTACGGAACAAATACACCTTCTCAAGTCATAATAAGAGACGTTCGAATACGAAGCACAGTACACCTAGTGGATACAAAGAGTCATGTGGACTTCGGGAAAGTTGATTCAGAATGAGACCGGTTCAAGAGATCACGACTGTAGATCTGCCTACATGCTCATTAGGTTTTCAGCCCACCAGCCGACCTATTTACTGCAAGTAGAGGGACCATGGTAACTCTATTCGTCGTCACTGTCCTCGTCATCCCCCTCGTCCTCTTCATCCCCATCGCTCTCCTTGTCGTCCTCGTCGTCCTCGTCGTCCTCGTCGTCCTCGTCCTCCCCTCCTTCGGGCTTGAGGCCGTAGTCGTCCTGAAACGAGGCAAGCGTACGGACTTCGGGCTTGAAACCTACGGATTCAAAGTTCTTCTTGAGACTCTGAACGGTCGTCAGTAAATGGCTCACGAAATTAAAGAGACGGGCTCAATTTAAAGGGCAAAGAACGGGGTTTGAATAAACAAGGCCGGTGAAGGGAAAAGCAACTCACCTCCTCCATGATAGTCGCGCAAGTAATGACACAGTTCGCCCTCCCAGGCAAGAAAACTGGGTGAACAAACTCCTTCAGCACGTCTTTGATCTGCTCAACGTCGACCTCGCGTACGCGCTCCAGCATGCCCTTGTTCCAATCCTTAGGGATGCCCTTGACAACCTGGTTGACGAAGCCAAGAGTAGCGGCGCTGACGACAGTGGGCTGCTCGTCGGCGAAGCCTTCGACAATCGTGCTGATGGCGCCTTCGAGCGCGTGCTTGTCGAACGTACGCGCTCCCGAGATGAAGTCTTCGATGACCTTGCGGCTGATATCATACGCCTTGTATGCGTCGGGTGAGCGGTAGATGCGGTAGCCTAGAAGTCCAGTGTCCGTCCCGCGCGCAAACGACGTCCCGTACGCTAGGCCTGTTCCACGGACTGCAACCCACAGTGGGCCCTCGACGGCCTCGAGGTATGACAGCGCGACAATGAGCGCTGGCAGTGACGGGTGCTCATACGATTCCGGTCCACGGGACGTCAGAAGCGCGTACGACGAGTCGATGGTGGGCATGGGGATGATGTAGCTGAGGGCTCCCGGGTTACGCGCAGCATCGCTGAGGGCGTCTTTGCGTGAGTCGAGCGACGACAAGGGTTTGGAGGTGTCGAGGTCTTCAAGAAATGGGATCCATGCTGATACTGGCGAGGGAAGATTGGGCACGTCTGCAACGACGAGGACACGCATGTTGGAGAATTGCAACAGATGCTTGCGGAACGACTCAAGGCGGTCGATGATGGATTGCGGGTCCTTCTTCAATAGCTTCGAGCAACGCTTCAGGTACAAGGCCTTGACCAGCGTATTTTGCGTTCGGCTGGCGGAGTTCGGCGAGTAGTGGATCATGGAGTCCACTGCGTACGCCATGTCGTGTCCGGAGCGCTTCTCTTCGGGGATGTCGGCTAACAACTTGGCCAAAGTGGCCTTGAGTCTCTCTGCGTCGAAAATGCTGTTCCATAGTAAGTCCTTCAGCCATGCAATGGCAGTCTGGTACTTTTCACGGTCGACCGACAGTCTGACACGGAGAAGCTCAGAGTTTCCAAGAGCCACTCCATTGTCAATCCGGTTGGTGACCGTATCCCTTTCGAGCTCCGTCACAACTTGCTCAAACTCGATACGCTTCCCATCCCGCATGATGGGGCTTGTAAAGAAGTTGTTCTTGTAAAGGGTGATGAGGGGCTTCAAATCAAAGGGAATTGATCCGGTGTTGAAGATCAGACTGATGTGTACGAAGTTGCTTTGCACGGATTCGAAGTGCAAAAAAAGTGGGTTCTCAGACTCATCCGAGTCCACGTACTTTTGTACGTCGTTGTTCAGCTTGCCCATCCTCTTCGCAGCGCCTGAACGCGCGGTCGTGGTTGGAATGAAGTGAATTGACTCCGTGCCCGGAACCTCAAATTTATCCAGGACCTCGGGAGGTATCGGCTTATCGTTTTCAGCCTTGGCCTCTTCCAATTTCTTTGCAAGTCTCTCAAGACCCTCTGGTCCGAGCTTCTGCTTTTGTTCTGCCACTCGTTGCTTCTCCTCGCTCTTGAGTTTCTTCGACAGCTTTTTCGAGGGGACACCAAGGATGGAAACGTGATGAGCGTCAGCGAGCCATTTGGAAAGGTATTCGCGCCACCTCTTTTCATCCCATCCCCTCAGCTCTTCGAAAACATTAAGAGAATGCAGCGAGTCAAAGAGGGTAGAGCCGTCGCGTTTTCCAAAGCAGTGATCCTGGATTATGACGTCGGTGATGCTCTCGAGCGAGTTTTCGGTGGTGAGCATAATTTGCTTTTTTAGTCTGGTGAGGCATTCATCCATGTACTTCATGTCAAAAGACTTGGATGCTGCCTCCTTAAGGATGTCCATTAGTCTTTTTTCGACCTCTGCAAGCCTCTCAGTCGCCACACTGCTGAGCGTAAACCACACTACAATGTCGGGGCGACTGTCAGTGCTATAATAGACTGCGCTAGCAATCTGTTCCTTCTCGACTAATGTATTTTCGAGAATCGACGCAGACGATCCTGCCAAGTAGTAAAGGAGAACATCCATGGCAGTGCCTTGTCACCAAGATTAGCGGTGCTACCACAAGGAATTATTAGAGGCTTACCGTTGAGCGTATCGTTGACCTTAGGTCCAAAGAAGCCTACGAGAATTTCTCCTGAAGACTCATCTTCCTCCGGAAACTCCACCGTATCCACAATGGTCTTGGAAAGTGGGGGAGTCTCCTCGGAGTCCACCCAAGGTCGCTTGAAGGGAGCATCGATGGCCGGAAAGAAATCCAGGATGCCGTCCTCAAACTTGTCCAAAATCTCCAGTAAGTTTTCATGGTCGACCTCACCAGTGATGACTGTCTCCGATGTCAGCCTTTTGCACGCGGGAAATGAACATGTAGCTGACCAAGACACAGGTTCTTTGGCTGGTACATATCCTTGTGGAATTGCCGAATACGATCTGCTGTAAGAACACGAAGTTGTTCCATCATTCCTCCCGTCTCGTAGCGAAAGCCGTTACCCTCGGGGTATAAAAGGCGGCGGGCCTGCAGCTCCATAAGTTCCCCTTGGTTGTTCTGAACGCCTTGCATTTCTGAGTAAACGACTCTGGATCTGTCAGCGGAAGTAAGATTTCACGGTGTGGAGAATTTACCCAGCATCATGTCCAGTACCGTCTACGTGATGCACTTCGGTGTAACATCCGGCATCAGTCAGAGTCGGCAGAAGTACGTGTTCCAAGTACACAGGCAACTAAAAATGGTCAGTATAGTCCAGCAAACATCATGCACTCCGTACAATTTGGGCGAATCCGTCCCATCCTGCCGTGTCCAGGGTGTATGCGGTGTGGTCTGTGGCCGTCCAGGCATTGGTGTTTGAGTAGGCTCTCGTGGCTAGCCGGTCAAGTACACCCTTGTACTTGTAGTTCTTGGACCCCTGGTGAGCATGAGCATGTTTTCAAGTCATCAGCTACAAGACGGAGCCCCTACCATGAAGCAAAGATGCTCCAGCGTGTGGGCTGATGGGTGCATTAGCCGTGATCAATACAAGCATTTGTGGAGCGCACGCTTTCACCTACGAGCGCCTGAATCATCGTGGATCTCGGTAGCCAGAGCAAAATAGCCGTTGACTTTGGGGCCTTTGCGATCAACAACCACGACCCTCATGCCAGTCCTGTTCGACTCATATTGTGAGAATTTGGCGGGGTTGTAGTCAGCCTCAAATGATTGGATAGACCTGAAGTTGGTCTTGCCCAAGAATCCAGACATAATTTCAGATGGCCCAACTTTATCAAGTGGCCTTTTTCTCTGTCTTTTGGGTAAGGCTGGAGCTGAATTAGTGATTTGCCGGAGCAAAGACATCAGACAAACGCAGCTCGCTGGAGTAGAACATGCTGTTGATACAAGCAAGCGAAAAGACGAGGTAGTCCGGTGGTAGGCTAAGCTTTGCTGGCTGAAGAGGCAAACAAGAGAAGCGCACCAAAACTGCCTGTTCAGCAAGATTTGGTGGCCAAATGCAGAAATGAAAAAATTTGGGACACAACGCAGACTCGAAAGTTTGGTCGTTGGAGAGATGCAATTGGAAATAACCTGGGAAAGACAAGCAAAGGACCAAACTAAGGGTGACCACGTACCTCTTTGCAATAGCGACAGAAAATGCCGAGAGGAAGGAATGGCGCGGATGAGAGAACTTCCCGTGCAAGAGATAGCAATCAGCGCAAACCTCGACGGGGGATAGACTTAACACGTGAGTTTCGCGTCAGGCGTGAGATAGAATGGTAGGCGCGTACACTTGTACAAGGAAACTTTTCTATTCCAGGGGTTTGGTGATGTGAGAGTCTTGCGGGTTGCGGCGCGAAAAGTACCGTAGGTAGCTGCGGTAGTCACGGGTACACGGCCACGACTTCCACGTTATCGCTCTGCCTCTGACGTTAATCCTCGGAGCTCTTCCGCGTCGCCAACTTTCTGTTAGTTGAGCTTCGAGGAACCCTTCCTTGTGCTATCTCTCCCATGCCTCCCGTACCAACCTTGCAGAAGCTTGGAGGTGCTGTCCTTCAGTCTGTTGTCGAACATGGCTACTACCCCGACTCGGAGCTGGTCTCGAGCCAGCTCCCTCAAGACGCGATTCCTGGGCTACTAGAAGGAATTGTGCAAGCTCAGGACAAAGTCAAGGTTGTTTGCTGGAGCGCGCGTGCCCGAAGAGAAGACTAATGGCCTTCTAGGCAGAAATCAGGGCTCTGAGTCGCGAAGCCGCTCCAGATGTGGACGGGTGGATCGCCCAAGCCCGACAACTTCAGGCTGACATTGAACGATCTCGCGCGACCGCCCACGACATCGTCCAGCAAGCTGAAGCAGGCAGGACACTTCAGGCGAATTTTCAGGATGCTACAAGCAAAGTTACGCTGCTCAAAAGCGAACTGGTCTACAATGAGACGCTCGAAGGCACTTTGGTCCGGATCAAAAAAGTGTCCGGCCTACTGGACAAAGCTGAAGATGCCGCCTCGGAGTATCGAACCTTAAACGCAGTTGACAGTATCAAGCTCGCTGAGGAATATATCATGCACATGGGATCGTACAAGGACACTAAGGTGGTCGGCGTGCTCCAGAAGCGTATCAAACAAATGTGCCATGGATTGGCTGAAAATGCTATGGACTCATGGTATCTTTTGCTGTCTGTGGATGCCTCACAAAATCGTGCCACCTTGAAACAACAGGTAGAACGTGAGATTCCCATCAAAATCCTTCGTGCTCTGCTCACAACTTCTCAGGTACTACCCCAGTTCAGTTATCTACCGTTGTTGAAACGCTTTACCGACTTGGAAGCCTCGAAAACGCGATCGCGAAGTTACACATGTCCCTTGAGCAGGTAATCATCACGCCGCGGTTTGATCCTACTCAAGCGATCGATAACCTAGGACTGAGGACCGATGGAGACACAATCACGGTGGAAAGAGGTGGAACACAGGCCAACATTCTCACGACGTTAGAGGATGCCCAGCGTCTCTGCCAATATCTTCATGAACAGTTGCCCAAGTCTATTTCAGGACCACTCGCGGCCAGCTTTGTGCCTGGGATGATCGCGAGACTTACCTCCGATTGGCTAGATCCTTCTATTCCGGTTTCTTTGGAGGGCCTTGACTCTTTTCAGGGGATACTGTCGTCAGTATCCAGCTTCGCAGACTTTTTGGACAATCTCGGCTGGATGGGTAAATCTGAGCTACTTTCCTGGATCGGAAAGGCGCCGCGCAACTGGTTGGCGCGCAGAAAAGAGGATGCATTGGCGTCTGTCAGGATCTTGTGCTCCAATGGCATCAACCAGACAAAGGAGGTCGAGAGAGTTGAAACACAGCTTGTATCACGCGGTGATGCAATAATTGCCGGTGAGGAAGCCGAGGAGGATTGGGATGCCTGGGATGGCGATGAGGAGAAGCCCGAAGGTTATTCAGAAAAAGACCATGGCAAGGACGAACCTCCACCAGAAGAGGACATGGATGCCGACGCAAGTGCTTGGGGACTGGATGACGATGGTGAAGCTGAAGAGAGGGAGGCAAAGTCTGAGAAGGAGTATAAAGACGATCCTGAGGAAGATGCCGAAGCTTGGGGATGGGGAGATGAAGATGCACACGTCGAAGCTGAGGAATCCGGTGACAAAAATACTGCAAAAAGTTCTGCAAAGGAGTCTGCGCAAAACCACAGCAGGAAGCCATCCAAGGGCGAACCTTCAGAGCGTGAGCTTACTCTTCGCGAGACATATTCTGTCACAGCGATACCTGATGCCATCATGGAAATGGTGGAACAAATCGTCTCTGATGCTCAGGCGCTGGGACAACCGAAGTAAGATAATACCAAATCCTCGGGTGACCAAAGGCTGACTTCACCAAAGATTCTCGAATTCTCCTATTGCTCCTGCCGGTCTCGGACTCTATTCAATACCCACTCTTATCCTCGCAATGTACAGAGCCACAGCGCCAGTGTACTATGCCAACGACCCTTCCGGGAACATGCTCGCGTACAACGACTCGACACGCCTCGTTGACCAGCTGCGAAACTTCCTGGCACGACAGAAGGGAGACGATGCTTTGTCAAATGTGCCAAACTTATCGAAACCATCTACGCGGCTGCGTCTCGATGCGGATCTAAAGTCTCTTGAAAGCTTCAGCAAAAGAAGCTATGGAAAGGAAATGGAGTCCCAGCGAACGATTCTCCGAGATCTTTTGGATAGTGCACAAGGATTCTCCAACTGCACCGTGCCTCCATTCGCAGAAGAGTGCGAGAATGCCGTCTCCATGACGGTAGACCGCATCAGAGACGTTGCGAAGCAATGGAAGGGAATCTTGTCGCATTCTGTATTGTTTCAGTCACTTGGCTCGCTCCTGGCGACCGTTCTGCATAAAATGATTGTCGATATCGAAGACAAGGAGGATATCTCAGAGGAAGAGTCGAAACGGCTCCGGTCTTATTGCGAGCGCGTTTCCAGCCTCAACGAACTGTTCATTCAGGAAATGGATGGTGAGAAGCGCGACATGACGGGTATCTACACGCCCAATTGGCTGAAGTTTCAGTACCTCGCCGAGATTTTGGAGAGCAACCTCGCAGACATCAAATATCTGTGGACAGAAGGCGAGTTGCGGTTGGAATTCGAGGCAGGGGAGGTTGTGGACCTGATCGAGGCCTTGTTCGCAGACAGCGACTACCGGAGGAGAGCTATTTCCGACATTAAGAGGATGTCTATGTAGTACTAGAAGCGGCAGCTCAGTATACCACTAAAGACCGGATAGAAAATCAACTTCAACCGTGTATCGGTTGTCACTACGAATCATGCAGCTTTATGATGTATGCTGCTGCGGAACACTTCCGAGCGGCCAAGAAATGTTTCGCAGGCCTTCCTTCGCTGAACTCTTAAACCTCACTCTCAACCAAACACTGCGCTGAAACCAAGATCTACAAGCTGGGCGATATATCCAGCCAGAAACACCCGAGGAAAGCCGCGAAGGGGCCCCCGTAAACCTATTGCTCCCGCGTAGTCCTGCCCGCGAACCTCGCGCATCGCCCGCCAACAAACCCAGTCTGCACATCTTTTCGATCATGGCACCAGCATCAGCCGTCCTCCCTGCCTCCTTCAATGCCTATCGCATTCTCTCGCTGCCTTCACCGGGTCACTCGACGTCGCGACCGCCCTCGAGCGCCGACATCAAAACCGCGTATCGGCGCGCGCTACTCACGCACCACCCAGACAAAGCCAAAGACACGACCACACATGTCGACAAGAACAGGACGTCAGGGCCAGCAAGGTCAGACACGCCTAGTTTCTCCGTCGACGACATCACGCTTGCATACAAGACGCTCTCGTCGCCGGCGGAGCGCGCTGCGCACGATCGCGCGCTGCGGCTCTCCAACAACAGCGACAACGCGAAATCGGAGACAGAAGAGCAATTCTGGCTTGGTCTAGACGTGTGGGATCTGGACGAGCTGGCGTGGGACGAGGCGCAGGGTGTGTGGTGGCGGGGTTGCAGGTGCGGCGAGGACAGAGGATTCGTGGTGCGCGAGGATGATCTGGAGAGGGCAGTAGGAGGGGCAGCGAACAGTGGAGAGGTGCTGGTGGGCTGTTGTGGGTGTAGCTTGTGGGTGAGGGTCGGGTTTTCCGTGGAAGAAGAGGACGGGTGAAGAAATCGCTTGATGTGATTCAAAAGACACGCATACGCGACGGGAGTTGAGATTGATCGGAAGCGCTCTGCCAACTCGACATGTCCCAGTGGATCCGTCTCTCGGGAAGCCTGGATAATGGAGCACGGCAAGCAAAGGGGTCTGTGAATGAGGGCGAAAAGACCTGTCACCTTGGATATCAAGCAGCCCTTTGGACTAAGCCATGACAACTCAGGGCGCCAATCTGGACGAGAGAGCTGTCTCAAAATACCGCAACATGCAGCCACCCTTACCGATAAAGGTACGAAGCTTCTGTGCTTGTCGGAGATCTGAAGCTTCTATAGCTACGTCAAGAGCATGTTAAAGAGGCTCGCCGGCGAGCGTTGATCTTCTCTTTCTTCCTCAGAAGTCCGACGGTTGACGAAAGAACTTGCCGGCTCCGAGGCTTCCTAGTGCCAAGTAAGAGATCGGGAAGCCGAGGAGCATCAAAGCTCCTGGCACCTCAGATATAGAGAAAGAATATACTTTCTATTTCTGAGGTACCAAGAGCAGCCGAACGCTTGCGTCTAGGTCCAAGACAATTTAGAACAACGCCCAGATGGAATTTCGCTGACTGTCCTCTGTGCATGAGAGCTATCCTGCAGAGCGCAAGGCGCTGTTGTGCCCTTCGCCTTCTAGGTCGAATCACCTGCAACCACGTCTCCTGCCATGCGGCCAAGGAAATGGATATCCTCATTCGCACCACGGCAAGCCAGTCAGCATCTTCTTTCTTGACCAGGGAAGGGTTACGAGAGTGTGGGGAACGGGGCCTGCAGGTATCTGGGGCCGGCGGGTATCTGGGGCCGGCGGGTATCTGGGACGAGCTCCGTGCACTTGGGCGACCTGTCTGCTGCAGTCCTGGAGATATCATTGTGACCGGTCGAGGCTTGAAGCTGACAACTGATGGTGGAGTCCCATTCGCTCCTGATCGATGAGCCAGGGCCAACCTAAGCGAGCCTCCACGACTCAGTGCTTCTCTGGACTAACGTCTTGGACGGCTGTTGAAACTCTTCCTACGACATGCTATTGGAATTGTCTTCTTTGCGGGAGTCGGTTGGACAAGACCGGGGCGTTGACTGCGCCGGCCTTTAACGCAGGGCTGGCCAAAGTGGAGCTGATGGAGCCAAATGAGACGCGGCTATCGCTGGACGATGACAAGGATGTTGGTGGGGGCTTTTGGGTGTCAGATGTTGTTGCGGCTCTCGGAAACAGACAACCACGACGAAAAGGGGCGAGTTGCGGCGCTGCATGTTACCGCATCCACGACTGCGCAACTGTCAGGACTGATTATGCCTGCATCTTGTGGCGCTTGTTGAAGAAAAAGCAAGGTCAGCTCGCTAGCGCTGTTGACGACGATATACGCGGCTCTGTGGAACACCCTCTAGGACCTGGGACAAAGCATTTGCCTCTTAACTGTCGTCGTCTGTCCCGCCAGCCTGGCAGCCTTTCGCCTCTAGCCGTCTCGAACGGATGCCTATTCGAGACCTGAACAAGTTCCGGATCCAGTGTAACGCCGCGACATGTCCGACTTTCAGTTCCTGACGACGTCGAATCCCGAGGACTTCAAAAAGGGCCGGTTCCTCAAGCAAATCAGATCCCATGCCATGCTCAACGTCAAACAACGCGAGCAGAAGCACAACGCCGACCCCATAGTCGTGATCAGACCAATCCAGCACAAACGCACCGACTCTTCGACCCGACCCGCCCGCTCTACCCGCTCTGCACAGGGCGTCAAGGTGCGCAAGTTCGTCGCTCAGGATCCCGCTACTGGAAAGAGGAAGCGCAGGGTCTTGAACGCCAATGAGCTGGAGCAGGAGCAGAAGCAGCGGTCCAAGGCTGTCGCCCTTTCGTCCAAATCCCAGGAAAACTTCTTTGCCAGATATGTCGATGCTGTGCAGTATACTTCGGGGTTGCGGAAGAATGGTGTCGGCCTGGATCCACTCAACTCGATGCCCGAATTCTCGAATCCAAAGATTAGCGTTTGGGAGCTGAAGCGGCGGTTCGACGCTCTATTCGTCTCGGATGGCATGAAGAGAGGCTGGTACCCTGCCATGGATGGCTCCCCGTCTGCCTTTCTCAGCACAGCCATGATCAAGAGCAGCTACGCAGACATCAGCTCGGGATTTGTCTGCGAGAGTCGAATGACGCTGAACATCAAGGAAGAAATCTACCAACTCATGAGGAGCGACTTTGCCGACCCGCTCAAACGCACCAATACAGGAATGTTTATAACCATTGCCCAATTACTTGTGTCTGAGGTTGTGCAGGGAGAAGAGAAGGTCATGCAAACCCACGAGACGGGCCTGAACTGGATGATCCAGCAGAATGGCGGGCTCGAAGCCTTCGGCAGCCAGGGAGTCGTCCCTGCAGCCGTATTGTTCATCGTGTACCTCTCGTGCATTATACGGGAAGGCCTTCCTTCAAGAGAATTCATGTCATATCTGCTGCATCGCCAGATTTCGCCGGTTCCAGTCGACGAGCATGTTCCGGCCGAATCACCCATCTTCTGTCCCAGGAACGACTTTCACAGCATTTCGCCGCTGTGCTCAGACGCAACTTTGACCATTCTACGAGAAATGGCAGCCATCACAGACAAGTTCTTGGCTTCATGGCAGGTGGTCCCAAGCGAAGGCGGGGTCCCTTTCCTCCTGGAAAAAGCGAACGTCAGCGCAGACCTGTGGCAGGCGCATCGATGCATGCTGCGAATGCCCGTCTTGACGGAGACGTCTCTCGGCACCAACGACTGCGTCTACGAGGCCTGCCGACACGCTGCCATCATCTACTCTTACGCACTCGCCGCTCATGTCCCCTTTTCCGCTGCCGGACGACACCTCGACCGCAGCGCCTCGAACTCAACAAACAACGTGCCCTACTCCCACGAACCAAGCGCCTCTCCCGCATCTCCCTCCTCACACTCACAGTCTTACCGCTCCCTCGTCGGCAACTCGGCCGAATCCACACACCCCTCCACCGCCATCCTCGACGCCATCCAGCGCGCACCCATCAGCCTCGCCAACGCGTGGGACGACCTCATCGGCGTCCTCCTGTGGCTCTCGCTCGTCGGTGCCGTCGCCGGGCGCGACACGTCCTCGCCGTACCCCTGCGCCACCTGTCGCGCAAACGGCGCCGACGGGCCGCGCGCGCGCCTCAGCTGCGGCCTCGCCACTTGCAGGCGCGATTATCACCGCGCTCGCGCGCGCAAGAACCTCACCATGGTTTCGGCGCTTGGCTGCATCCGGCTCAATTTTGAGCGCGGCAAGTGGGTTTTCCCGCCATTGAAGAACTTTTTGCGCGTGCAGGAGTTGTTGATGGGAGACTTTGAGCGGGTGAGTATGCCGTGAGGGATATACGTGTGTGGGGAGGAGGAGGAAGAGGTGGTGGTGGTGGTGGTGGTGCAAAAGAATGTTGTGAGGCCTTTGGCAAAAGGACTGTTCCAATGACGAGGCACACAAACGGCGTTCTGTTATTGACATGAGTTTTTC
>JAIFKG010004990.1:0-26211 GCA_020351975.1 Phyllosticta ampelicida
CCTTTCCCCCCCTCTCCCTCTCTCCCCTCAGTCTCGGCTTCCCAATTCTTCCCTTTCCTCTGACAGGCTCGGCCTTGAGTCGGACACCCCTGCAACATACGACATTCGGCTCCCGCTTTGCTGCTCGGCATCGACGCTCCCTCCCGATAGCTGTCCGTCTATCCATACGCGTCTCGCCCACTCCCACAACCACACCCGATGTCTCTTCTCCACTTGTCTTTCCTTGTTCTTGTCTCCGCTTATTCTATAGCTTCGCTCGCGATTCCGTCGCATTGTGCACATGCTTGCCCCGATTCAAAAAATACTCCTTGATCCTCGCCCGCGCAACCTGCACTGCGTCGGCGTCTTCAATCGTCGCGGGCACCTGCACCTCCTTCTCAAAGTCGCCGTGTACCGCATTCTCGACCAGCTCCTTGAGAACCCGCCGCAGTGTCTTGCCTGACCGTGTTTTTGGAATCATGCCTTTGCCCTGAACCATGCCTCCGAGGCTGGCGATGCTCCCAATCTGCTCGCGAACCGCCGTCTGCACTTCGCTCAGGAGTCGCTCATCTGGCACTGCAGGCACATTGGAGTGCTGGTGTTTCTGCACCGTTACAAAAGCGAAAGGTAGGTGGCCTTTGAGTGCATCGGGCACGCCCACCACGCACGCCTCGGCGACCGCGGGGTGTGACGTGATGGCCTGCTCAATGGCGCCTGTTTCCTGTTGTCAGCTTTGTTTTTCCCTTCGTCTGTGAAAATACAACGCTTACCGGTGCTAAACCTGTGGGCCGCCACGTTGATGATGTCGTCGGAGCGCGACATTACATGAACGTAGCCATCCTCATCTACAACGCCAGCGTCACCCGTGTCGATCCATCGACCATCAAACCGCTTCAAATACCCTTTGTAGTACCTCAGGTCGTCCCGCCACAGCGTGGTCATACCAGTCGGCGCAAGTGGCACCCCAAGCACCAAGTTGCCCATTCGTCCTCGCGGCACCTCGTCGCCAGCGTCGTCGACCACTCTGACGTCAAACCCAGGCATCGACTTCCCCGCCGAGCCTGCTCGAAGCGGAAGCGGCTTGAAAGTCTCGCCTGCGTCCAACGCCAGCCCTGAAATGGGTGACCCGGACTCGGAGCTCCACCAGTTGTCGTTGACTGTAGCACACGGAGCGCAGTATCTTTGTAGCAACTGCTGGTACATGACGACGATGCTTGGCTCGCTCCTCTCGCCAGCCAGGAACAGAGCCGTCAAACTGCGCAATCCGCCGCGCCGTCCCACGCTCGCGAAAAACGCATTGTCGCTGTCCTCGCGGCGGATCGCACGCAGTGCCGTCGGCGCCGTGAACATAGTCTTGACCTTGTATTCTTCGACGATGCGCCAAAATGTGCCAGCGTCGGGCGTGCCTACGGGCTTGCCTTCAAAGAGCACTGTTGTGGCGCCCGCCAGCAGCGGTCCGTAGACGATGTACGAGTGCCCGACTACCCATCCAATGTCGGATGCGCAGAACATGACGTCGCCTGGCTTCAGTCCGAACATATAGCGCATCGAAAAGTCGAGCCCTACGGCGTGGCCGCCTGCTTGCCGTAAGACGCCTTTGGGTGAGCCTGTTGTGCCTGCAATACGGGTCAATATCTTTCTTGAATTGAGCTGATTAAAGGCATGATGGGCGGGTCATGGCACATGCAATGTGCAGGGGCTAAGAAGCCTCTCATGTGTCCCGCGTGAGGTTGCAGAGTTCACCTGCACTTGCTCGGCGCGAGTGGAGATTTGACCCGCTTGCCTAACCAGGAAAATTTTCTCGCAAGTAAAAAGTATTCCCCTTCTCTCAGGTCGACCCCCAAATCTGTAAGTATAAGGTGGAACACACCACTCACCACTGGTATAAATAACATACAATCCCTCCTCGCTCCCTACAGGCACGGACCCTGCCCTGAGCCCCCTATTGCGAGCACTCTTGACACATCTCTGCCAATTGCGCTGCCCAGCCGTCTTTTTCACTGGATTCCAGCGCAGCTCGTCTCTCTGCCAGACGATCACCTTCTCAGGTTTGTGCGCGCTCAGCTGGACCGCGCCCTCGACCAGCGGCTGGTATGCCAAAGGGCCCTTGGCCCCTTCGATCCCGCACGACGCGGTCAGTATGGCGCGAGGGCGCGATGCGCTGATGCGCTGAGCGAGAGAGGACGCGCTGAAGCCGCCAAAGACAACAGCATGGATGGCGCCTAGCCTTGATATTGCAAGAAGCGCGTAGAGGGCGGCGGGGATCATGGGCACTGGAGCGCGTTAGTAACAGCTGAACGCAGCCAGTAACCCAGTGGCAACTTCTCGTGCTGTGATGATGCAACTTACTATACACAACAACCACGTCGCCCTTGCGCACACCCTCCTCCCTCAACACGCCCGCCAGCACCTCGACCTCATCCAAAAGCCGCGCATACGTGATCTTCTCCTTGCTGCCGCTGACAGGTGAGTCCCAGGCTATCGCCGTGCTGTTGCCGCGCCCGGCCAGCACATGCCGGTCGACGCAGTTGTAGCATGTGTTGAGCCGTCCGCCTGGAAACCACGTCCACGACGGGTGCGATATTGTTTGCGGCGCGGAGGCGTTGGACGAGGTCAACGCAGGCGAAGATGATAGCGTTTTGGTTCCCAGTGACAGAGCTGCCCGCGGCGAAACGTCCCACTGCAAGTGCTGCGCTTCCGCGAGCCAGAAGGCCTCGCGGTCGGCGAGGGAGCGCGCGTGTGTTGATTCTTGTGGGTGTTGTTGCGAGCCCATCTTTGCGCCGTGTACGTCTCTTTGTGGTGGCAGACCTCTACGGCCTGGCGCTGCCTTGCTCCTTTCTTGCTCGTCAATTGATCGTCCCCAACGATGTCATCACGCGAAGCTTGTCAAGGTGCAGTCGGATGAAAACAGGACCATGCCTAGCAATCGGGGCGGTGGTGTGGGACGACGTCGTCGTCGTCGTCGTGTTCCCCGCCATCAGCCTCGGTTATGCGGGGTAGTGGTTGGTGGTGGTGGCCGCAAAGTGTGTGGCGGCGGTGTACTTTCCCAGGGACCGAGTTCCGCATGGCCGTTGGCCGCAGAGCAGCATGTAGTTGAGCTCTGAGCGAACAGTCGTCGGGCAAGCGGCAAGCGGCAAGCGGCAAGCAACAAGCACGCAGCCCAGCCTAGCCCGGCTGAACACCGAGGGCCATGGGGACCTTAACTTAACTCTTGCTACCTACCGAGGCTTTGGTAGCCAAAGTCGTAACAAACGCAACTACAGCTACTCCCTGTGACTCTACATGAAGGACTTGGGAAGTACAATATAGTAAGTGCCCAAGGTGCTCAAGAGCTCTCTAAACGTATGCGTTCTAAGATGGAGATTTACCACGTCTCGTTGGGTGCTCTTCCTTGGTCGGTGCTCTTCCTTGGTCGCTTCTCTCCTCAGTTGC
The DNA here is from genome assembly GCA_020351975.1 of Phyllosticta ampelicida. NCBI lineage: Eukaryota > Fungi > Ascomycota > Dothideomycetes > Botryosphaeriales > Phyllostictaceae > Phyllosticta > Phyllosticta ampelicida. The sequence continues at coordinate 3,412 of JAIFKG010004990.1, forward strand.
TTGCTTGTTTGTGGCACGACCTTTTGCTACGAAAGCCTTATACGACTCACTGGTCTCTCCCGCTCCCACTAGCAGCCCAACCGTGCCCGGCTAGCATGTTGGGTGCCCTTATTAGGACATGGCACGTACCTAGGGGTATCTGCGCGCACGCGTCGCATCAATCACGTCCATATCCGTGTCTTGCCTCTTCATGGCCCCGTCGACACGCCCAAAACGGCCGTCCAGTCCGGTTGGGCATAGCATCCGGCAGTCAACTTCATGGTCTTGTTGCCTGCCGGTCAACCCGTCGTCCGATGCCCGCTGGCTGCGGCGCGACAGGGTCATGTCCTCCCCATCAACGCTCAGGGTGCAGGAAACGGGGGGAAGAAATAGGTGCCGTTGGCTTAGGAGCCCTTTTGATTGCGCGTGCATCGACCTGTCGAGACCCCCGTATTGAGAGCGGGCGGAGGTTCCCCCGGTGGTCGCCTTCTTGGCCTCAACAGAATCTATGATATGATAGGGTGGGCAAGGTAGGTAATCAACCCGCGAGACGGAATGCGACGACGAGACGAGGCGATCCTTGCCTCCTGGGTGCGAACACACGTGGATTGGGGTCCAAGATGGATGTGCGATGTTTTTTCATTCTTTTTTCAGGGGCTTTTCCTGCTCTTTTGGGGCGGAAGCACCCTTGTCTCGTGTGGTTTTGAATTGGATTCAAAGTCAAAATTATGTTATGGCGTGATATGGAAATGAGTGTGACTGGGGAGATCTGGGGTCCGGCGATCTTTGGTTGTGGCAGGCCGTTGGACAGTTCGTTTCACCGTATTCGATCAGATGGGAACAGAGACGGAAGATGCCACCTGGGTTGCGACTTGGAAATTGGGTTGATGAGGCCATGCGCCATGTTACAGTGGTTAGTACGTAGGAGTCTATCAAGATTCTTGCCATGTACAAGTTGTGCTAGTGTAGATATGATTTCCATGATAAAGATATGCAGATTACAAATCCCATTTCCAATTTCGCCAAGCGCCTGGATTTGGAAGGAGAAATGCACCTTTGAAAATGGAAGTCTATTTCTCTCTTGAATTCAATATTCCAAGTTCTCTTAAACGCCTATCCTACGAAATTTCCCAATTCCCAACGTTCACCGACCGCAGCCCAAATCTCTGAGACAGATGGTCATCTCCGCCATCCCACTTGCTCAAAGAAAACTTGGTTCACCACAATAACAACATGCCAATCCGCCCAACTAAATGGAGGCGGTGCCAGCACAGGCCATGACCTAAGCTGCGGCCCGTGCGGATCTCCCGCTCAAGCGAGCGAGCTGAGGACCGCATGCCTCCTTCTTTTCGACCAGAGCGTTCAATATTTGCATGCCCATCGATTATACGGCCAATTCCGTAACCCAAGACAACAAAGGCAATGCAGTAACGTCAAGGAGTTTCGACTGCGCTGTCACGCGGGCGCAAGGCTCCGGTGAAAAGGCCTTGGGTCTGGAACATGAAAACGACGAACGGCGCGACGGTCTCGGTTGCTTGCCGATGTGGCTTACCCCAGACTAATCACCGCACGAGGGACAGCTGATGAGGCGCTGAGCTGGCCTGCCGCTACTCCTCGGAGTACGAGGGCCATCGAAAGACAGCTCGCACGGACGTGCGTGATGAATGGAGCTCAAGTGGACGTGGCGACTGATGGGGATGTGCCTGCCAAGCTGCAGGGACGTTAAGATACTGTAGCCATAATTCGGAATATCCCAAATCTCTTCCTCTTTTCAAAAGTCAACCCTCTCTTCAGTGCAGCTGAGATCGGAATCACGACTGCGACAACAGGAAATGTAAACAGAGGAAAGCAAAACAAGCAGCTCCGAGCAAACAGCTCCAATGGCGACGCCATTCTCGCATGTGCCATCTATAGCTTGGGTTCACCAAGAGTGTTGGCACACGCTAGACACCTAGCCAGCCAACCAGCCAGCCCAGATGGCAGGGCAGAAAAAGGCGACAAGACCAAACATGACCGTCGCCGACCGAGCTGGATCCAGCTCAGCCACAGCTCGAGCGAGCATCGCAGCAAGCAGCCAACGGACGCCACTTTGTGCAGCGCGAAACAAGAAAGAGGAGCAAATACAGCAACAACAGGAGCAAAGCAATCTAACCTTGTGCAGTAGCTGGACAGCCGTCAAGCCCCATGTGGCTCAGCCCAGACTAACATTGACCATGGACTGGACAGTCCTGTTTACATCATGTCATCATCCCTTTGCTTGCACACCTCATACATCGAGGTGCCTCTTATCTTGTCATCTACACTGTGCGCCCTACTCGTGGTTAACAGGTTGCTAACTTGATCATCGTTGTAGTTGCACTTGATCCTTTCTGCGTCTTGTCTCTACTATTTCGCCTCCTCGAGAATATCAACAACAACAGCGGTAACAGCAGCAGCAGCAGCAGCAGCAGCAGCAGCAATAACAACAAACCACCGCTCGGAACCCCGAATCAAAACCAAGATTTTCAACACCACCTCGAGGGGTTTCGCCGCGAACGCCGCCATACAACAAGACACGATGCCACCGACCCTCTCCACCCATCAGATCCTCCTCTTCTCCTTCCTCCTCATCATCCTCACACACCCCACACTCGCCCAATCATCGTCGTCATCCTCTTCTACCTCAGGAACGACGCCTCCCACAACGACAACCGCCGACGCCACAGCCCCCTCGGCAACCCTCGCCATCGCGCCCGACGCCAGCGGCTACGTCTACGCCGGCTGCTGGAACGAAACGACAGGGTACACCCAAGGCGGCAGCGTGCGCGCCCTCGCCGGCGGCAGCATGGCGACCGACACGACGCTCACGGCGGCCAAATGCTTCGAATTTTGCGCCGGCAGCCAGTACGCAGGCTTGGAGTATGGGCAGGAGTGTGTTGCCCCCTCCCCTTTCCCCCCGCTCTACCGTTGGGCTGGGCCTGCGGATGGCGCCCCGATTGATGCTGACCAAGTGCACAGGTGCTGGTGCGCGCCTTACCTCTCGGCCCTCTCAAACAAGCTCGACGACGCCAGCTGCGACATCCCGTGCAAAGGCGCTAACAAGACGGCCTGCGGCGGCAGCCTGACCATTTCGCTGTTCAATCGCACGGGCAAAGGGTCGAAAAGCGGCGCTTCGGACGTCAAGATCGTGGCCGGTGGCGTAGGTGGTTGGGGCGCGGCGCTTGTTGCGGGAGTGGGGTTTTTGCTGGCGGTTTGGTTTGTTTAGGGGAGAGAAGAAGGGAAAGAGAGAGGGTAGTGATGATGACGATGATGACGATGATGATGATGATGATGATGACGACGACGACGACGATGGTGGTGGTTTTGCGAGTGGAGGGTCTGTGTGCTGTATTATATTGCCGACAGATGGTGATGTTTTGGTCTGAGATGATCAAGCATGGACAGAAAGACGGATGGACAGACAGCAAGACGCAGAGGGACGAGCATGCAACAACTTCAAAGAGACTTTGACGGAATCAAGAATGTCTGAGATAGGATTGACGGCAAGCAGTCTACACTCACCACGGCAACAACGTAAGAATAATGTTCCAGTCGAAACCACACACTCGTCGTCCCATCACACCATACTCACAACAGCCGCCCTTATCACCTCTTTCGGTCGGCGATACGTATACCTAATAAACGCGCCCTTTTTCCTCGCCTCCAGCACCTGCGCCTTGAGATACGGATCTCTCAACAGCTTGTCGCGCGGCCTCTTCTTTTCCTTTTCCGGAACCTTGTCCTTGCCCTTGCCCTTGGCGTTGGCACTGGCATTGGCATTGGCATTGGCGTAAAACGGAGCCTTGGGTGCGCCACCGTACATCATGGCAACGCAGTCGATCTGCGCGCTGTGGCAGCAATCGCCTCTCGCCGCCGGCGGTAGCTCTACATCGGACTCGCTGCTCGAAGAGAGTGTGTTCTCCTCCGCAGAGCCAAGGATCTGATGCTCATCGTCAAAATACTTGGTCAGGTCCTGACCGTGGCGGATCTGCGGCACCCAGGGTGGCGTCGTCTGGTGCAGGTGCTCCCACTTGACGCTGCGGAAAAAGGGGTGCCGCTTGATCTGCTCCGCGTCGTCAGGAAAGACGAAGTTGCGTGGTTGTCGCACCTCGCTGCTACCTCCGTATGCTGTTTGCGACACGGATGATGATGTACGGTAGCTGAAACCCGCGCCGTTGCTGCGCATGCCGAAACTGCGGTGCCGTTGATGGCGAGGGAGAGCTTGCTGGTAAAGGTCATTTTCCTTGTACCTTTCCGATGAGAGTCGACTCTCCTTGTCCGTGAGGAGTAAGTGGATCAGCTCAATGGCGTAGTAGGACACAGGATCGAGGGGCCTGCGGCTGTTGCCTTCGCCGCCCCAGCGCTGCTCGGGAGGGAAGTTGAGGAATTGGTTGTGCGATACGATCTTGGCCTTGGTCTCCTTGCGGTCTGCCGAATAGAAGGGTGTTTGCCCGTAGAGACACTTGGAGACCGTGAGTTGCGTTCAACCGTGATGGGATCAAGCCTACCTCGTAAAGAATTATCCCGATACTCCACCAGTCACATCGACCATCGTAATCCTCGCCCTTGATGACCTCTGGAGCCATGTACTGGCTAGTACCAACCACGCTTTTGGCAAGTCTGCGCTGCTGGTTTCTATTCATCCATGACAAAGGGTTTTCCTCTTTTGCGTTTGCTTCGACGTTGCCGGCCGAGTACCTTTCTTTGATGGTAGACATGGATGGCTTCGGTTGCATTCGCCCGAGTCCCCATGGGATACCGGCACCGCTGAGTCCAGCCGACCTCTGCTTATCCAATTTTCTACGCTCTTCCTCTTCATCGAGCACATCACCCTGAACCTTGATGCCAAACTTTTGGAGGAGGCTGTAGCGCTTGTCGCTAAAGTAGGCCTGGTTGTGGGCCCAGTGGCCATCAAAAGCAAGACCAAAGTCGGAAATTTTCAAATGGCCAGACGAAGTTATTAAGAAGTTGTCGGGCTTGACGTCTCGGTGGATCCAATTCATCTTGTGGGCCTCTTCGACACACAGAATCATCTGAGCAACGTAAAACTGGGCGTACCGTTCCTCCAAAATGTCGAATCGGAACAAGAGACCCAGAAAGTCACCCCCGACCATGTAGTCCATGACCAGGTACAGATTGGTGTTGTCTTGAAAGCTTGCAATCAAGGGAACTACCCAACGCGAGTTTTCCGAAGCCACCAAAAAGTCCCGCTCGGCTCTCAGGTGGCCTTCTTGACAATTGCGCAGCATCTCTGATTTCCGAATGACCTTCATTGCAAACACTTGTCTGCAGTTGGACGGAAGCGGCCGCTGTCTTTGAGGCTCCCCTTTGCCGTCGAGGCGCTCAATATCAGACTCGCTCTCAAGCCGCGGAGCCTTGGGCGGCGGCAACTCCTTTTCCCTGACGAGACGGACGACACCGAAGCTTCCTTTGCCAAGAACGCGAATCACCTCGTAACCAGCGAGCGAGATGCCCTTTGAATTCCTTCTGACCATTGAATGACCTTTCCAAACACGGACCTGCCTCAGGTGGTCGGTTTCTGCGCGGAGCCATTTCCTGATGGCATCCTGTTGCTCCTTTTCGGAAGCTGCCTGCAGCCTCAGTCTTTCTTCGAGAGAATTTCGCCTCCTTTGACGTGCACTGGCCTTTGAAGTCTGCAATTCACTGAAGTGAGTCTCGAAAAAGACCTTGGCAGCAGCGGTGGCCTCAATGGTCGCGATCGACGGTTTTATTGGGTCCGGGTACGTTTGCTGGACAGGAATGCCATTTCCAGACGAGGTGGAACGCGCAGACTTGTGCCGTGACAGGGTCGTTTCAGCGCTTCCTCCGGTGGGAGCTACGGTGGTCGAGCCACTGAAGGCGCCGCTCTTGATTGGAGAATGGGATCGAAGCTTGGACAAGGCGGCCGACGCTGCAGAGAGACCATTCGAGGTCGAATCGTGATAGGAGGTTGGTGCCGTGGACGCCGAATGAGGAGGCGAGATGCTATTTGACTTTTCAGGCGACGACGAGCCGTTGTTGGGAAAGGACAGGCTGGGGCCGCCTTCTCTAGCGACGGGATCAACGACGCCTGGAGCAGACTTGGTAGATGACGATTCGAACCAGTCCTTTGCACGACCAAAGAAGACGCTAGGGCGGTTGTGGGGGCGTCGGTGAACGACGGTCCGCTTCTTGTACGGAGTTTGGCTGAAGAAAGTCATATTGGGATAGTGATGCGGTCGACAGGACGGCTGGTGGTGCCGACGACTCTGGAGACGGAGAGTTGACCGACGGCGGATGAGACATGATGAAGCAAAGTCTACCGAGAATACAGTTGGGGAAGCAGCGAGGCAGTCCGAGGTTGGGCAGATCCTTCTCTTTCGCACAAGCTCTGTTGCCGAAGACAGACCTTACAACACATCACTCACGTCTTGTGTGGTGGTGAGCTTGAGCCTAGGCGGCATTAGAGTGGCCTGGGCGGCCGGATAAGATGAGAGATGGAGGACGGAAGACGGAAGATGGAAGAGGGAAGAGGGAAGATGGGGCATTCCCTGCTTCGTGCTTTGCGGGTGCGGACAAGCGCGTTTCAGTGAAGGGCGAGGGCACGGCACATGCAGCTCGACCAGGTGGTGAGGTGAGCCGCGCTCGTGATCCGATCTGCTGTCCGCCTGCGCTCGCTCTCGTCTGCGTTGCCAGTCCAGCTCTGCCGACTTAACCGCAAATCCATCCGCTCGCTGCCTTTTGAATGCGACTGCTCCTCGTTGTTTTCTTCTCTTCGTCTTCGACTCGGTCATGGTCATTGTTCTCCCAGCGCCTCCACCACCGTGCCCGAACAGGGCGCCCCGCTCTCCGCTCTCCGCTCTCCGCCTCCGCTCTCCGCTGTCGCCCTACGTTATCTCTCTTATCGATTGTCTGGTGCCCCGCTCCCGGTCCGTCCCACACGTCACAATACCTAGCTAGGCGCCCACTCCTACGCTACTAGACATCCTCAACTCCGAATCCGCTTGTGAGGAGCCGCGCGATTCCCCTTCGCGTTGGGGCTTTCATCTCTACTGCGCGCGCTTCCTTGGCCTTGACTGACTCGCAAGGCCTGTACTACCGTCAAGGCGCGCGCAATCAACTCTCATTACAACTTCACTTCGATTGTCTCGTCACGCCATTCCTCACCTACAATGCATTCCTCACCCTCACCATTCCCTGTGTACCTTATCCCGAGCATTCCTTTCCGACGACGCTCCTCCAGCGCGGCGATCACGACAAATGGAATCACCTCGGTGTCGAGCTCTCCTCCATCTACGGATCCGCAATCAAGCGCGCGCAGCACCAGCATTGCCTCAACCGACGCTTCGAACGTGAGCAGCTCAGCGCCGTCGTCCCCACCGTCATCGCCGCCGCGCTTTCTCTCAGGCCACCGCGCTCACCTGCGCTGCACGCGCTGCCTAACAGACCTCTGTCTGACGTCGCAAATCATCAGCAAGGGCTTCACAGGGCGCCACGGCCGCGCCTATCTCGTCGCGCCGCCGGACCCACATCCATACTACGGCGACAGCTTGCCCGGCGCGTATGGTAGTGATTTTGGCCTAGCAGAGTCCCCGTGTGGCGAGAACAACCTGCCCAACACGCACACCCACAAGCCGGTACCGCGGCAGCTGGTGACGGGGGCGCACACGGTCAGCGATATTAGCTGCGCGCTGTGCGGCGCCGTCTTGGGTTGGAAGTACGTGGCCGCCGACGATGAAAGCCAAAAGTACAAGGTCGGCAAGTTCATCCTGGAAACCAAGCGCGTGTGTCGCGGCGTATGCTGGGAGAACGACGTGTCCGAAGGCGACGACAACCGCGCGCGCCTGCGCAAAGACAGTCGCAACCACATCGGAGACACCGCACTCGCAGGTAGCCCTGCTGCTGCTGCCGCTGTAGGCGACAACGACGCCGATATAGAGTTTGACAGCCAGGACGAGGATGAATGCGAGGATCTCTTCGCCGGCATCTGGAGCCCGGCGCTGGCGAAGAAGAGGCGCAAAGGCAGGCTCTGGAGAGAAGGCCGGAACGGCGCCAATGCTGTCGATGAGGTTTGAGTTAAGCTTGAGTTGGGTTTGACTCATACCTCATCTACCCAACCCGATGGGCGCGGGATACCTTCCCGCATCATTCACTTACGTCCCATACGATCGACGGGCACGAGCGAATCCTGGCCGCAATTTGTAGGACCGTGTACAGTCACGTCTGTACATGTCATGACGTCGGAGGCGCCTCTTTTTCAGCATAGCACTGCATCTCCATCTGCGCTTTTGATTAGCTTCTGTTTGCTCTTTCGAGTTGCGTGTAGCAGCATCTCATGGCTATAAGGTTGGTCGTCGTCATTCGCTTTCTTCTCTCCAACTCTTCGACGGCATTTTTTCGGGATCGGATGAACGGATCGCGTAGCTTTCCTTCTTGCTTCGGCGCTTCTTTTGGACCTAGTTTTGTACGCATCGTTTCCGTTTCTTCTTCTTTTGCTCCTTCTCTGCTTATTATATCTCCTCCTCTCCTTCTTTCTTTCCTTTTTTTTTTTTTCTTTCCGGCGGGCTGGCTGGTGTGTTCTTCCGAACTGCTGCCAATGACGACTAGGCGGCACGGGCAGATCGCATCAAGGGCTGCCGGCTACTCCCAGTCTCCTATCCCCTTCCACTTGCACTTCGACGACATCTGACATGATTAGAAGAATGAACGAACGGATGGACTTGATACCCTTCAATACCCCCCTTATGAACGCTCTCCTCAACTTTCCTTTCCTCTCCTCTCCCCACACATCCCCTAATAATGTCTTGGATAGCTCCGACTAAGGCCGTCTCTTCTCTCCCCTCTCTTCTTTTCATCAACCTTCTTCGTGTATAGGGATATATTCATATAGTTAGCACAGCAGTAATGCAAGCCACCTTACTCACAGACTTTTTCATGGTCACGGCAAAGCTGAAGTGCCGGATGGAGAGAACAGGTTCATTTGGAAAATTGAGCCACCTTCCCATTTCTTGCTTATCCTGAAGACTGACCACCGACCGTCTGTTTATGTTAACTCATTGCCCACACACACCTCTCTATACCACATGCAACCACCACCACCACCACCACCATCCTCCCCCGGCCTGTCTACGGTCGTTCGAAACTTTGATCTTCTTCCCCTAGTCATATGCACCGCGAACGCCGCGAAACCCAACTTTTATATTTCCACACGTGGAAGCCAAGCGGCCAGCAAGCGAAGCTGACAGTTCTCAGCCCCTATTGTTTCCCGTGATCAAGAAAGGACAAGAACGTGCGAAGAAAAGAGAAGATATAGGCGGAAAAAAGGAAGCAGGGAAGGGCGCCTGAGAGATCCGTCCTCCCTGCACAATGCCTGCATCTATTGCCGTGCCGCAATGCAAGTGGGATATCTCGAAACGCTGCAAAATCTGGGAAGAGAAATCAACCGAGAGAGAGCGGAAGAGGGAGGAAAAACGCAACGACCTATTCAGGAGACGCCTGAGTGGGAAGTGTTTGATACTCCGGCGCGAAGGCCTTTTTCTTTTCTTTTTTAGTTCAGCGAGACCATCTTGATGTCGAAGACGAGGGTCGAGTTGGCGGGGATTCCGGGTAGTGCCGACTTCCCGTAGGCCAGGTGCGCCGGGACGGTTATCCTGCGCTCAGAGCCAACAGTCATGCCGGCGACCCCAATGTCCCAGCCCTTGATGACATCACCAGCGCCGAGCTTGAAGGTGAACGGCTTGCCCTTCTTGTTCGCTGTGGCACCCATTGAGTCAGTACGCGCTGCCTGCTGCTGTGTGACTGTGCCGGACGGAAATAGTACTTACAGTCAAATACCTTGCCGTTGGTGAGCTTGCCAATGTAGCGCATGCCGACGCGGTCACCCTTCTTCGCGGCCGGGCCGGTTCCCAGCTTCTTGTCATCAATGGTGACGCCCTGGACCGTCTTCACGCCGAGACCAGTCTTCTGGTCCTTGCCCTTCTTCTCCTCCTCCTTCTTGGGGAGAGGAGAGCCAGTGGGGCCCTGCTCAAGGTTCTTGGCAAACTGAACCTTCTTCTTGTCGGCAGGGCTGTCCTTGGCTTCCTCCTTCTCAACGGCCTTGCCCTCGTTGTTCTTCAGCTTCTTTTGCTGCTTCTTGCTGAGCTTCTCCTCACCAGCGTTCTTAATCATGTCATCGAGGCTTTCAGCAGCGCGCTTGTTCTTGCCCTTGTCGCTCTTGGACTCGATGAGCTTGGGGGGCTCTTCGTCCTCCGAGGCGAGCTCAGTGATCCTGGGGTTCTCGAGACCATCGAGCTCGTCATCCTCCTCGCTGTATTCCTCCTCGAGCTCATCCTCGTCGGGTGAGAGGTCGTACTCGTCGTCCTCGTCATCCTCCTCATCATCGTGGGCGTGGTCCGGAGCGAGGAAGTTACCAGTCAGGGAGATGTCGTAGTTACCGGTCACCTGGAAGTAGACCTGCTCGTCCTCACCGATGGTGATGTCGAGGGTTTGCTGGTAGTTCTGTTAAGATGTCAGTAAATAGTCATAGCAGACACGCCCTCACTTGAATAGTTGTAGGTGTTTTGTGGTAAAAAATCATGGATGCTTACCTTCTCAGCGTCGAGGGTGCAAATGACCAACTCTTCCATCTCCATCTCATCATCATCCGAGTCCTCGTCAGAGTCCTCATCACTATCGCCCTTGACAGGATTCTTGCCCTTGTTCTTCTTAACGCCGTTGGCGCCGTCAACGTCCATTTCGTCCTGCTCATCCATGGCCTCCATGATCTGCTTCAGAGCAGCCTCAGTGCGAGCCTTTTTCGACTTAGAAGGGTCGCTGGGACCACCGTTCTTTTCGTCGTCAGAGTCACTCTCATCGTCGCTGATGATTTCTCCCAGGCGAGCGCGGATAGCATCAGCGCTGTCGTCGTCCTCATCCTCGCTGTCATCCTCGTCGCCGGCGGTGATGGGTTCGCGAATCAGCTTGAGAGTTGCGCGAGCAGGGCGGCCCTTGGGGACGTCGCCCTGAGGCTCAGCGTTGGGGTCGATAGCCGCCATGGTGATGCGGAACTTTTTCTCCGTCAGTAAAACTCTGCGCAAACAGCTCGGTAAGACAGCAAAAGAAAACACCAAACTGCTTAATTTATGAGAATGATTCGCGACTTACGGTAGCAGGAAACTCGGAAAGGGCTTGGATGGGCATGCCCCCAGCCGGGACTTCGAGGCCGTAGACGGCGACGGGAAGAAGAGGCATAGCGAATGTATTGAATTGGTTCTGCTGGTAGAGAAAAGGGTTTGCAGTATAGAGGATAGGCTTCCAGCAGTAAAACTTTGATTAGAGAGAAAGAAGTAGAAGGGTTGGGGTGAGGGCGCAGAGAAAAGATGGTCAGGGCGGTGGAGCAGGAAAGTTGAGGCAGAAGATCTCGGCCGTGGGAACTTTTTGCACCGGGAACCAGCGCCAAGATTTCTGCGACCTGACGCCATGCCAAGTCGGGCAGTGATTGCCGCCATGACGCGCCCCACGATAAGTCGGGGCGAGTCGCGTCGCCCAACTTTGAACCATTACCCAAGTAAAACAGTGCTATCAGCAACACCATGACGGATCAGCCATGGGTTCGCGCCTCGAGAGCAACTCAAATGCTGTGCGTAAACGCATCGAGAACCGTACGTCCCCGCTGCCACCTAGGTAGTTTACACTTCTTTCATCTGACGTCGCGTTTCCAGACACCTTTGACAACGAGGAAGGCGACGAGTATGAAGCCTCCAAATTCGGTGGCTTTGGTGATTACTTCCGGCGCAAAAAGATAAAGCTCCAAAACCTCGATGTGGAGCTGCGTACACAGTCGACCGACAATCCACCTATATTCCGAGGCGTCGTAGCGCATGTCAATGGATATACTCAGCCCTCCCTGAACGACTTGCACAAGCTCATAGTGACCCATGGCGGAGGCTTCATGCAATATCTGGATGGCAAGACGACTGTGACTCACATCATCGCCAGCAGTCTGACCCCCAAAAAGGCCGTCGAGTTCCGCAGGTATCGCATCGTCAAACCGGCGTGGGTAATTGACAGTGTACAAGCTGCAAAACTTTTACCATGGGATAACTATCGCATCGTTGACGAGGGTATGGGCCAAAAGATCCTCGGCTTTGAAAATGGCAAGATCATCAACCAGAACAATACACCCCGCAGAGGCTACCGGGACCAGACGGACGCCAGCTGGTACACAAGCCAACTTAGACAGGAGGGAGGTACTCCCAGAGGCCCTTACCGCCCACCATTTCTTTCGCAGACGCTGCCATCACCATCGGCGCGTGATGAGATTCATGATCTTCCGCCGTCGCACCAACCGGAAGCTGAATCAAACGACTCTGAATTGGGCCAGGATGAGGAAGTGTGGCCAGTCGAGCAGTCGCTTATCACCCCGCCGAAAAGCGAACCCGCACAGCCAGAGCAGCTAGATGAGCCTCGGGGTGTCAAACGAACAGCTGATGAGCGGGGAGACTCGCCGTCTAAACGCAAACGAATGACTGCCGAGGAGCACAATGCTATCCTCCTATCAGACCCTAAAATGTGGAAATCGACGGTAGTAAACCCTGAGTTTCTCGAGCAATATTACAGAGAATCTCGTCTTCACCATCTCTCGACGTGGAAAGCAGACCTCAAGTCGCAACTCCAGACTATGGCGGCGGAGAAGTCCTCTTCGCAGGTATTCAAGCAAAGACGAGTTCCCGGTACACGGCGATATATTCTTCACGTAGATTTTGACTGCTTCTTCGCAGCTGTTTCGCTGAAGAAATGCCCACAGTACAAGGAACTCCCTGCCGTGGTCGCCCATGGGGCGGGCAGCGGCTCTGAGATTGCGAGCTGCAATTATCCTGCCCGGAAATATGGAATCAAAAACGGCACGTGGATGAAGCAAGCACAAGATGTCTGTCCAGATCTAAAGGTGTTGCCTTATGATTTTCCGGCCTACGAGGAAGCAAGTCGGGCGTTTTATGAGGCCATCCTCGCAACTGGAGGCGTCGTTCAAAGTGTCAGCATTGACGAAGCCCTAGTTGATGTCTCGGCTCAATGTATCGCTGTCGGCGGCTCGGATGGCAAAAACGTGACTGAGAGTTGCCTCTATCGCGAGCAAACAGAGGCCGACAAGATTGCTCAGTCTCTACGTGATGAGGTCAAAAGTAAGACCGACTGCGCGGTCTCTGTGGGAATTGGGCCCAACATTCTTTGTGCCAAGCTCGCTTTGCGCAAGGCTAAACCTGCCGGACAATACCAGATCAAGCCCGAGGATGTCCAGGACTTCATCGGCGAACTCGAGGTCACAAACCTGCCAGGAGTGGCCTACAGCATCGGGAACAGGCTTGAAGACATAGGCATCAAATATGTCAAAGACATTCGATCTATCACCAGAGAGCGCTTGATATCCACACTCGGTCCCAAGACTGCGGAGAAGATCTGGGATTACTCCCGAGGAATAGACCGGACAGAGGTAGGAAACCAAGTGATACGCAAATCCGTCTCAGCAGAAGTAAATTGGGGCGTAAGATTCGTATACCATGAACAAGCTGACTACTTTATCCACAACTTGTCCGGCGAACTGTATCGACGCCTTCTAAGGGAAAATGTGAAAGGACGTCAACTCACGATGAAAATCATGAAGCGATCTCCTGATGCTCCCATGGACCCTCCCAAGCACCTCGGGCACGGCAAATGTGACACTTTCAACAAAAGCGTGGCCCTTGGGGTTGCTACGTGTGCAAAGGAAGTCATTGCGAAAGAGGCTCTGTCGATTTTGAAAAGTTATGGATTTTCGCCCGGCGACCTACGAGGCATTGGTCTTCAAATGACTAAATTGGAGCCTCTAAAGGGTTCCGGAGAGATCCAGAGCAGCCAACGTCGTCTGCAATTCAAGGCCACAGAGCCAGGCAAGACTACTTCCCAAAACCAGCCGGACGACCCTATTCAGGATGATATTGTCACGCCAAAAAAGCCCAAGGCGCGTCTTGATGGACCACCGTTTGGTTCCTTCCAACTCAACTCTAACAGTCCAAGCCGCAAGCCACTGAACACGCTGGGAACCCAATTCATCCTGCCTACGCAAGCTGACCCAAAAGTTCTAGAGGAGCTTCCACGGGATATTCGGGACAAATTGGCCAAGCATACGAAGATGCCCTCTCACTTCCAGGATGTCCCAATTGAAACGGTGGAAAATGAACCAGCTCAATTGGGCGATGAACCCTTTGTTGACAATAGAGGCATCCCACCTGGAACTTTCTTGCCTAACGAGTCGCAGCTAGATCCCGAAACTCTTTCGGCTCTACCTCCCGATGTTCGCGCAGAAGTTCTTGCATTTTACCGCCAGTCTCCAGGATCGCCTGAGCCAAAACAGGCCAAGGCCTGGCAGCGTGACCAGGCTGTTCTCCCACAATCTCCTAGAAAGAACCGTGCCGTCAATTCAGCGAAGAAGCCTGCCCCCGTCGCATTCCGAGGTCTCCGCAAACGCGGTCGTCCGCCCAAGGCTGCAACCTTCCCCGCTGCGGCAGCGGCGGCAACCCACCCCACGCTTACGCAGTCCAACTTCATTGCGACCAAGCTGGCGTGTAGAGCGCAGAGCAATGACTTGTCCACGACAGAGACGGATGGCGATGCTGCTGACACAGAGTCTGATCGCGACGCGGAGATTGCGGCTGACTTCTTGGACGCCTTGCCCGACGACATTCGCCGCGAAGTCTTGGAAGAGCAACGACGTGCGCGACTCAGGAAGAAAGGTGGACTGGGTCTAAGCGCTCCAAAGAAGACTGCGTCGACTGGTAACGGCGGGAGAGGCGCCGTGTCTCAAGTGCTGCCCCCGGGCCAGAGAACTCTTCGATTGCCCCCTGGTCCGCCGCGTCCGACTTTTACCACGAAGAAGTTGTGGCAGTCAGAGGATCTCAAGGAAGCTGTCAAAGAATGGCTTCGCGAGTTCAATGGCGAGGGGCCATATCGGGAAGATGTCGAAGCTCTTGGGACATATTTGCAAAAGGTCGTCCGCGAGGAGAGGGACATGCACAAGGCAGTGAGTTTGGTGAAATGGCTTGCGTGGATTGCTGGCGAAGAGAGACTACAGGCGAAGGCCAAATGGGACCAGGCGCTCAACACGGTCAAGGCTATGGTGCAGGAAGCTTTTTCCTCGAGAGGCCTTGGAGCCGTCAGTTTCGAGTAGCCCGATAGAAGCATTTTGATGCATAACGTGTGTTGTCGAGGCCGGTTTCTCGGTTAGGCCACTTCGGTTCGGTCATGACGGGTAGGACTGACGAGAAATCGGTGCAAGTTACAATCCGATACCCCGTGGCTCCTTCTCCAGCACCATTGAATTTGATTATGCTGAGCGTAGTGAATGCGAGAAAGCGAAAACACTGGGTTGGGATAGGTATCTCAATGGATCTGGCCCGAAATAAACACTGTTGCGTCATGCCGATGATAACGCTTCCATTGGCAGTTTCTCCCCTTGTGGCTGGGAGGGTACTACCTCAAACCTCCGCACCAATCAGCGTTCCGTACAACCGCCGCCCGCGTGGCCCCCAAAGCCATGACCTGTGATTGCTGACAACCAAGCCATGGAGTGAACCTCAAGTTGGTATACTATCTAGCCGACGCCGTTGATTTTATTTGCGCTATCTCAAATCACACTATCCCGAGGACTGTCTGACATTGCCGCTGTTGTACTCGAAATCCAAGCTTGCGCGTGCCTACTTACTCGAACGACGTCTGGGAATATACGCATTGCCCAACATGCCTTTCCTCGAGCAAGGCTGGAATAATTTGCCGCTCATCCGCACCGCCCAAGTCGTGGGCATTTCGAGCGCCTTCATGATTGCGGGTATGTCGTGGAACAATACTATTCCCCTGTGGCTTCAGTTTCAACCTATCAAAATACAATAAAAATCCGCGAAGCTGAAAATTGTCTCAGGCGGCTCTGGCTACATCAGCTATGGCGTGGTTCCAGCGTACAAGGTCCTACCGGCGCCTCAAAAGGCCAAGCAATGGCAACTCAACTTTGAAGCTGGAAAAGCCGCAGCGCCCTTGTTCGGTCTTGCGGGAGGCATCTCGTTTGCCTATTTGATTGCACAATGTGAGGGCGCCACCTCTTTCCCCCAATTCTTTCCAAGTCGCTCCAGCTGGCGCAAGGTCATCCGGATTCCAAGGAATATAGACCATCAATTTCTGACACTTTCTAAGATGCCAAGTCCTCCGCGCCACCGCGCACCCTTTACCTCTTCACGCTTGCTGGCGTGCTCGTCCCTGGCATCGTTCCCTACACGAGACTCGTTATGATGAAACTTAACAACCGATTGCACGCCAAGGTTGAGGAGCTGAAGGACACGCAGCCTGGTGATGGTGCGTATGAAGAGAAGGACGTGCCGCAGGACGAGACAGTTGATGCGTTGGTCGAAAACTGGAGGCGTTTGAATATCGTGCGTGCGCTCGCCGGGTACATTGGCGGTATGGCCGGATTGATTGCGCTTGTATGGAGAGACTAGGGATGGTGTGCTCCAAGCTCCGAAGTCTAAGAATTCAGGACGCAAAGAGGGGTTTGTAATAACATGTACGCGTTGCTGGTCGATTTTTGAGTTTTCTTCTTGGCCTGCCTTCGCTTTGCGATTGGGAAAGTAGTTTGTTCAATTGACAACCAGCCAAGTGAATGAGCAGGACGTGTTCCACTCCCCCTATGAGTATATTAATAGAGCAGTAAATCTGACTGAATCGCAAGATGGAGGGGTACATTAGACAGAGACAGTGTCTACTAGCAGAAAATTGTTGCCTGAGGCACTAATTATCGGCCACCATTTTTGGCAAGCAGGAAGGCAGGGCGGGAAATGCCAAGGCAGGAGCCAGGGGCGTCCCCACAACCGCCCACCCGCCGCTAAAACTCAGCAGACGCCGGACAGCCACCACTGGTGACCTACCTGGCGACGTCGAAAACCAACACCACTGCGAGGCTGCTGGCGGTGCTTGTCACCGCGAGACATGGGCCAGGGTTCTTCAAAGCTTGACAACGACGCTCTGATTGCCCCCAACGCCTCTGAAGCTGCCACCATGAGCGGCACGTCTGGCCAAGGTGAGTGCGCGCGATAGCTCCCCGCGCGACGCGCCGCGACTTGAGACTCCAACAGAAGTTATCGCCTCGCTTATAGCGCTGCGTACTGGCTGCTTTGTTCCTCGAGTTAGCGCTGACCACCCGCGATCTGCAGAAGACGACATGGCCGCATCGAACCAATTAGCCGCTGAGGAATCGCGTTCCAATCGTCGTTCGAAAAATAAGGACAAGAAGAGCTCCAAGAGAAAAAGTGGCGGCTCCATCTGGGACGAGCCTTCGAATCCTTTCACCAATCTCGAAATCAAAAATTCTCAGACGACTACGATTGCAACTGCGGAGTCCGAGTCCAAGGTCACAAGTCTGCTGCGAGCTGCCGCTGCAGAGGCTAAGGAAGAGCGCAAGAAACAGAAGCACGCCGCAAAGGCTGCGCGAGAGGAGGATCCTGCTGACGTTGAACACAAGCCCAGCAAGAAGCGCAAGCAAAAACCAAAGGATGCTGCGAACATGGAGGCGGAGGCAGAGGCTGAACCAGCCGTGGCGGAACATGCGCAAACTCCAGGTCGGCCCGAGAATGATCAGAAGTCTGCTAAGAAGCTCAAGAATTGCAGGCGCCTGAGCAAGTCTGGCCCCTTGCCTACGCCTATGAAGGAGACTCCAATTCCTCTGCCCACCGCCCCACCTAAACCTTCCGAAGACTCGAAGGCCCAATCGCCTGGCAGGAGTAAGAAGAAGGCACGTGATACCAGGGTAGAGGAGCTGCCAGACAAGGAAATTGCTGCATCTTCAAGAACTCATGAGGCCAAAGCCGCGGACATTGACGGGCTCGACGACTCCGCCGTCAAAAGGCCGAAGAAGCACAAGAAAGATCGAAAGGAGAAGAAGGAGAAGAAGTCCCGGTACAGCGACGCTCAATCCCAGGTGTCCGGCGCTCAGAAGACCCCGTCGACCGCACCCGAAAACGGTGCCCTGCCAATGGCCTTGAGCAGGCTGCCTGCAGCTGATGACCTCATTATCGACCCGGCTCTCCTACCTCAAACGGGAGCAGAGGAGGAGCAACAAGTCGATGCCGCAGGCGAGGAAGAGAAATCTTCTAAGAAGTCCAAGAAGTCCAAGTCATCGCGACGTAACGAAAAGACCCAGGTGCAGAACAAGGAGGCTGAGTACAAAATCGCTGAGTCTACCGCTAGCGAGAAACCGATCAATTCACTGTTTGACCGTTCTGACGCACATGAAAACACTGGACAGTCCGCTTATATCGAACACCAGAAAAGGAAGGAGAAGCGTAAGAGACAGTCAGAGCTGTCAGAGCACCCGACCACCAATGGCTCGCGAGCAACTCCGGAGTCTCGACCAAAGAAGCTTAAGACGAAGCCCACGGAGAGCGAAGGCGAATTGAATTCCAAAGACGAGAATAAAGGCACTTTTGGAAACTCGGACGATTTTCCCTCCTCTGGACCATATACCAAGAAGGAGATTGAAACTCTGGGGAAGGCAATTGAAAGCTATCGCGACTTTTCGGGCCTGACGCAGCGCCAAGTTAACGACATTGTCCAAGCAAGTGTCTTTGATGAAGTCCACGGTAAGTCCTGTAAGGCTTTCTGGGATGAGATTTGTCCGTCCCTGCCGAACCGCTGGTCTCGTGAGACGATCATCAAGTTTGTGCGTCGCAAATGGCACAACTATGAGAAGCGAGGCAAATGGGACCCGGAAGAAGACGAGATGCTCAGAGAGGTTTACGCCCGATTTCCAGGCCAATGGACCAACATTGGCAGCGAGCTGGGACGCTTCCCCGATGACTGCAGAGACCGTTGGCGCAACTACCTCTCTTGTGCCGAGACCATGTCTACCAAGCGCTGGCATGACAGCGAAGTCAACGAACTCCTCAACATTGTTCAAGATTGTCTCAACACCCTTCTGGAGCGGCTGCCTGAGGACCAGCAGCAACGCTGGCGTGAAGAATTGCAATGCACTGAGCCTCGCAGAATCTGGATGCCCAAGGAGATTCAGAACCTGGTGCGGAAAATGCCCATCTGCATGGACGCTGTGCGCGCGGCCTTCTCGACCAAGCACCCACGCAGCAGTAGCCAGAAACGCGCGACCGACAGAAGACGCGGCTCAGGCGACACTGACAGCTCCGTGATAATCAATTGGGACTTGGTGTCGGAGAAGATGGGCAAAAAGCGCAGCCGCTTGCAGATCATGAGCAAGTGGAAGGCTCTCGAGAACATGTACACCGGCGAGCTCAAGGACTCATTCTTTACCGAAGCCAACCACTGGCGCGTCGAAAACGGCCAAAAATGGGCAGAACACATGCTGCCGGGCGACAAGTACAACCTCGTTCGAGCCATGCAAGACCTGGGCCTCACCAATGAAGAGCGCATTGTCTGGAACTCGGTAGCTTATCACGACCTCGTCAAGCTGCGCTGGGCCCACCAGGCAAAGATGACATTCTTGATTATGAAGGGCTTGGTGCCGAAACAGGATAGCCTGCCCAAGACGCTCGAGGCCCTCAAGAAGTACTTTGAGAAGAATCACAAGAACGAGCTTGACAAGCATTGGGAGTCCAGACCGTCGCGCAGGATTTCCAAGAGCGCGACACAGAGTAGCGATGCGAGCGAGACGGCTGCGGCCAATGGCAACAGCGCTGGAAAGCTCGAGATGAGGGGTGGCGTCAAGTATCCCAAGCCCACCAAGAGCGCCGCCTACATCTCGAACGACGACGACAACGACGACGGTGCACAGTGAGCAGCGGAGGGATTATCAGCTGGAGGCGACATCTAGGGAACCTTTGCGCGCCTACGCACCAGATGGATGCGCGCATAAAGGGAACAATTATGGCTGCTGCGCTCGCGTCAGGAGAAGTCTTCGTGCGCACAAAGAGATAATTCAAGCACGCGTGTCGCATGCGCAGCAGGAATCATGGGATGGTTTTATCTTTAACCAGGGAGACAAAAGTAGAAGCTCTTATAGCCGACATAGCTTCATCGCTCCAAAGGGCTGAATGGCAATCTCTTAGGCTCATCTTCAGTCCCATGGATAAATGAGCTCGTGACAGGTAAGTGTTGTGTTGCTGAACCCAATGACACAGTATGCCAAGTCATATCATTCTGAACCTCCTAAACTTCATCTACGTACAGAAAAGAGCAATTTGACGCCCAAGGCAGCGTATACAATGCCAACGGAAACACAGAGGCACGAATGCTTTTTACGACTAACCCCCCAATGCCCTTCTCTTTTACCTTAAGCTTATTGTTTTCAAAGTCAAACACAAGCCCACCTGAGACTGCGACGTATCTGGGTGCTCGACTCACGTCCTCGCGTCTCCGTGCTCATTCTCACGACCCCTCGCCCCGTTCTCATTCGCACGTCCCTTCTTACCCAGCATCTTGATGTCGCCCTCGCTCTTAGCCGGCAGCCACCTGACCGCCACAGCGAAGCCTGCCGAAATAAGGATGAAGACGAGCCACACAAGGTACCCACCCAGCAGATGGCCACGCACGCCCACGGCGTAGAAGCTCGCAAAAGCCGCCGGCGCAAACGCCCTTACCCCACTACCCAGCGACAGCGCAACGGCGTTCAGTGTCCCCAGCGTCGCAGGGCTAGGACTGATGTCGTTCAGCGTGAGCATCGAGCACGTGTACGACATGGCAACGCCGCTGCCCAGGACGCCATTCGCGATGGCGACGACCCAAAAGGCGCGGGTGCACCCCAGGCGCAGCAGCACGCTGGCGGCCGGGTATGCGAGGAACATGAGCGCCCAGGCGAACGCGCAGCTGCGGTACACGGCGCCCGTGCTGTAGCGGCGCTGCAGCGGCGGGAAGACGACGAGCACCCACAGCGTCTGCGAGACGCCAAGCAACGTCATGTAGAGCGAGATTTGCACGGGCGTGAAGCCGTAGCCGCCGAGCTCGGGCCGCGTGAAGAGGAAGACGGGGAGCACGGCTGTGAAGGAGAGACCCATGATCATGGTCCAGCTGTTTCGGGGGCCCATGTCAGTTTGCGGCCACGAGAGGGGAGAGGGGGCGGAAGAAGGCGGTTGCCATGAAGGCTTGCTTACAAGTACAGCCCGAGAACCGTCCTGACGCCCGGCGCGCGCAGGACCTCCCACGTCGACATGGGCTTGGAGCCAGACGAGCTGGCAGCTTTGCGTTTGAGCGTCTCCTTGGTGAAGAAGGCATTCGCCAGCAAAGCAGTCCACGCGATGCCGCCGATGACGAAGCCTGGCAAGCAGTACGGGTACTCTCGCAGGAAATGGCTGTCGCCGAATATCGATGGAAATTGGTCCGCCGGTTTTGTCAGAGCGCCGCCTGGCCTGGTCAGCCAACTGCAAGCATCCTACGACCAGGAGCGATGCTATGGGAAGTTGACTTACCGATCAGGGGACCCAGCATGATGCCAATATTGCTGGATGTGCTGAACCAACTAAACGCCCTAGCCTGAGTCTTCGGCGTTGACATTTCCGAGATCATGGCTCGAATCGTCCTGCAGACCGTCCAGTAAGTCGCCGACTTCAACCGAGACGTTGAAATGCGTGGGAGAAGGTAATGAGTCGACCCACACAATGATGCCGCCAAAGACGCCCGCCGTGCACCGAAACAAGACCATTTGCCAAAACGACTTTGCCAGGCCGAAAATCGATATCGACAGTGCGATTCCCGTCATCGAGAACAGCAGCACCGGTTTGCGCCCCACGCGGTCCGCCGCACGACCCCACGGGATCATGACGAGCATTTGAGTAAAGGAGAAGAGCGATTCCTGACGATGGAGAGGTAAGCGTCATCATCATGCTTCTCTGGGGCGGACGATGGGTCCCTGAGGAGCCGGAGAGACGTACGATGAGTCCAGAGTAAAAGCCCAAGTCTTCTTCCTTGACGTCTCCCGTGTCCATGATCATCTAGATCACGCGTCCCAGTCAGCAAAAGCGCTACAACAGGCATAGCTTTGCGGTAACGAGCGCGAGACCATTGGCCAGCAGAGCTACGCAATACGCACCATGTTGATAAAGGGGAAGATGCAGAAGAACGCAATTGGCTCGACGAATCTATGGCAATCGTCACATCAGCATATTGTATCTTCGCATCGAGACCGTCAGATTGATACAAGAGCTTTCCACGCACCGCGCATAGCATACCAGAAACAGCTGTCCGGTCGGCAACGGTCTGTCGGCGTTGGCGTCGTCATCACCCTCTTCCTCTTCGGCGTCTCTCCTCGAAGTCTCAGCCCCGCTACCTCGACCGTCGTTCCTTAGTTCCCCATAACTCATCAAGGTCTGCCCATTACCTCCCACTGCCAGCGGTGCATCGCCGGCCGTCTCGACGGCAACGGCGGCGGCGGCGGCTGTGGCAGTTCCGCCTCCTCGGAGCAGCGGCGTGCTTTCATCCGGATCGTCGCGAGGGTGAAGATGGTCGCCTTTTGACGAAACAGATGACGAAGGTCTAGATGACGCGGACGAGGGGCGCTGCGACGACGACGACGACGACGACGACGACGCAGACGCAGAATCTGGCTGCGGTCCACTCGTTTCCGTCGTCGGCGGGGCAGCCCTTTTGCGAAACCACGCCATGGCTGAAGAAGCGGAGAGGTAGTGGCGAGGGACTATCTAGCGCAAGTAATGGGATGCGAAGAGAGATGTATGAAAGGTGATGATCCAATTGCTCAACGGAGTAGAACAGTTTCGACTCATCGACAGCCAAGCGTTCGGTTGCTCGCTCTCACGAATAATGCACAATAGCCAGCAGATAGCCAATCCCCGTGCCCCTCCCCCAACC
>JAIFKG010005011.1:0-16782 GCA_020351975.1 Phyllosticta ampelicida
CTCTCTCTCTCTCTCTCTCTCTCTCTCTCTCTCTCTCTCTCTCTCTCTCTCTCTCTCTCTCTCTCTCTCTCTTTGCCTTGATATGATTTGCTTCTGAGTCGCTTCTTTTGCCATTTCTTACGACATCATGCCAGGATATGATTTGAAACGTTGAGACGCTTCGTTGGCTGGTAAGGTTGTTTGTTGGATTGGAGTCGCCACTCCTCCATCACGCCTTTGGTTTTTGGGGGGTTTTCCTCCTTCAATATCGTTCTCTCCTTTTTCATCTTGAAAATTTCTTATTGCTTTTGTTGGGTTTGCACGATACGCTGGGGCGCATCATCAAACTCCCTTGCACGGTCACAGTCATTCGCATACGCATTCGCGTTGATTGGCATTTTTAGGCGAGAGACTGGGTAAGCATGGCAGGCGGGTTGTGACGGGCTGGATGAGCATGGCATGGCATAGCATGGACCGAGAGGTCGGAGCAGCGAGAGATGCTTTCGATTGGCAGTCGAGGATCAAGACTAGACTGAGTGTTGAGTTGGAATGGGCCAATTTGTGTGGGCAGCGGGATGCGGGAGCAAAAGTTGGACATAGATAGCAAGTAACTCATAATGTCATCAATCATTCAACACCCATATTATCACTATTTGCCTTTTCTCGAAACCAAACCCTGGGTGTTTTTAGATGGTCGGTGGTCGCGGTCAAGTCTCGGATGACTTGAGCATTTATCTACCTAGATCGAGAAAGTATTTCATACTAATAAAATAACACGGCGTGAGCGAAACCACCAGGAGATTCCATTAACTTCATTTCGTCAGTACGACCACTTGCCCACCTCAATCTCGGATAGTGCCGTCGAGTTGTGGCTGTGAAGTGTGGCTGAAGTGCGCTTATGCGAGCCGCCGGAGACGGCCATGCGGTTGCGCGGCGGTCAATGCGAGGCTTTGGTCTGATACCCAAACTCAACGTCCAACAATTGCGCCTCGAACCCCCTCACCTATCTTTCGCAAAAGCCGGCTCCGATTTCTCTCGCGTGCGCCCCTGAAGCAAATCCAAGGCATGATCTACGTACGCCGCCTCGCATAACGCCATCGCTGGGCTCTTGACGGGCCGTCGAGCCCAGTGCCAGCAACTCTACCAAACCTGCCGAACGTATCCCCTTCGATTGCGCTTGCACTTATTCAGCAGACGACGCCCGTTTGATCCGACTCGGCGCTGCGCGCTGCGCGCGACCAACTGCTACCGCTCGTACGCCCTCTGTCCGCCTGCTGCTACGGCTCTACACATTCATTACCGCGCCGATAACCTCTTTGGCCCCTTGGCTCAACGGTCAACGAGCTGCCCATGTCCTTGCGCCTTTTTTTCTCTCTCGACTAGAATTGCGGCATTGCTGGATACGCACGCCCTGTGCAGATTACCAGGTATAGACCGAGAGCAGCGGACAAAGTCACCATGTCAGAAGATAAAGCGAGCGGGAGCGGAAAGCCCCAGGGAGTGGCACCGAGCTTTGCGGACGTGGTAAGTCTGGTGGATCAGGGGAGAAATCAATGCGACTGACTGCAGCTACAGGCCACTGGTATCATAGACGATTGCCTGTCCAACATCATCCACGAGATCGTTCTGTCGACACATCGAGAAGAGAAGCTGCAGCGTATGCAATCGGCCGCCACCATCGCCGAGCAAGCCGCGATACAAGAAGTCCACGACAATGCGGAAAAGTCCAAGGCAGCCAGCGCGCAGCCGCCGTCGGTCAAGATAGACACCCCGGCCGCCATCTACGACAACGGCCGCGTCACGTTGCGCGGCAACCCACTCAAGACGACGCCCGAAATCATCTGCCCCTGCTGCAAGCTGCCTCGCCTCATGTACCCCATCGCGGGTGCAGGCGCTCAAATGCCGGATCTCTCCAAAAACTACTGCACGCGGCACCCCTTCGTGTCGCGGGCCGGGCACGACATCTATAACAACCCCTTCCCGACCGACATGGCAAAGACGAAGAAGGAGCGCGAGCTCATCAAGCGACAAGAGAAGGACAACACGCCCGGCAGCCAGGACACTGAGACGGCCGAGGGCGGCGGCTTATCCAAGCTGGCGGCTGGCGGCAAGCCTGCTTCGTATATTCCGTGGCACACGTGTCCCAATTGCAAGCGCAGTCTGCTCATTACGCGCTTTGCGCAACACGCCGAAAAGTGCCTGGGAATCGCGGGCCGCCAGAGCAGCAGGAACGCCATGGCGAAGCTGAACAATCATGGGACTGGCAGCGCAAATACGCCGCTCGGCAGCCGTGTCGGCACCCCAGTCCCTGGGGGTAGCAATCTGGGGAACAGCAGTCAAGGAGGCGGCAAGATTTCACCCATCAAAAAAGGCAACGACGACAACGACAACGACGAAGAGAATAGTGCTGCTCCTACCGTCGACACGACGCCTAAGAAGGTTAAGAAGAAGAGCAACTACGTTAAGAAGGCAGACCGCGAAAAGGCCGCAGCCGCCGCAGCAGCCGCAGTCGGCGGCGGCGGCGGCGCCAACGACTCGCCCAAATCAAACACTCCCTCATCATCATCGAATCTCAACCCCAACCCCAGCAAGGGCGACGGCCCGCAGCACCGCTCTGGAACCAAGATCCTTAAGTTGAAAGCGCCCAGTGCCGCGGCGGCTGCAGCGGCTGCCGCAGCGGGCGGGTCGAAACGACCGCCGAAGGATGACGGCAAGGACAAGGCGAAGGGCTCGAAGGACAAGGAAAAGGACAAGGACGCCTCAAACTCGTCGAAACCTCACGAGAGAGAAAAGGAACGTCACTCAGCCACACCCTCGTCCCAACTTCTCAACAGCAACAACAAGCGCGAGCGCGAACGCCTGCCCTCAAAAGACCGCTCCAACCACACTGCCACCGCCACCTCCTCAAACCACAAGAGCAAGCAAGAGCGGGAAAAAGAGAGGCAAAGGGACAGCGACAATGACCCTATCAACAGCGGGTCGAGCGACGATGATGACGACGATGACGATGACGACGATGACGACGACGACGACGACGACGACGACGACGACGACGATGGCGCGCCGCTCAAGAAGAAGATAAGGCTGGTGAAGCAGGAGAGCGCAGGGATGGCGGGTGTCGGGAAGGGAGGAGGAGGAGGTGGAGGTGGAGGTGGAGGTGCAGGTGGTGGCGAGGGTGACGGCAAGAGGAAGGACTAGGGAGGCTGCGGGTGGGGACGCCGGGCGTGTACATGTAGGCAGAAGAACCAAGTGAAGCAGGCAAGCCTTTGGGCTGTTGGCTGAGTGGGATGGAGGCTCGGAAGGTGGCGAAGAAGGCAACTGAAGGGGGGAAGAGGCGATTGAAGAACACGCAAAGCGTCTCTCTCGTCCGCTCGTTGTTGTGGGGTAGGGGGAGCGGGCGGGGTTTTTCAAACTTTTCTAATTTTGTTCGTTTGTTCATTTGTTGTTGTTGTTGTTGTTGTTGTTGTCGTTGTCGTTGCTATTGTGTGTGTGCATCACTAAACGGCGTTGTTGTTCTATGCTTTCACCGTGGTCGGTCCTTTTTGTTCTTCATCCGATACCTAGTTTGTAGCTTGTACTCGTCAACATCGGGTGAAGGGAGGGCAATGTTTGAACAACCATCGAGCCATGTTAGGGGCGGGGTGGGGCAGGCAAGTGTGACGGAGACGAAGCCGGGTCTATCTATCAGTTGGCACGAAGCAAGTTAGGTGCAAATGTCGATTGTCGGAGTATTCGATTCCATCAAGTCGGATCGGCTGGCCCAAAAGAGAGAGAGATTTGCAAGCGCAAGAAACTGGACAAAGCAGGTCGAAAGCTGGCTGGGCGAGTCGTCAACGAGTGAAAATTGCCATCGTAGGACCCCCCCCTTGGAGCCAGGAGGTCGGCAGGCATCATCAGATTTTCATTCGACAACCCTCACCACCAGTCTCGAAAAACCTACGTGCGGCGACTGGAAAGACTTCTGCAAGACAGATAGTCCCGTACAGAGAATCATCCGTATGGCGTGCCCCTGACGGTGTGAACCCAAGCACAATCCCACGTCGTCCGACAAACACCATCCATCGCCAAACTCCTGACGCGCCCCCTCGCAACCCTCGTCGACCACCTACGCCAGCCCCATCTTCCTCATCTTGCGATCCGCCATGGCTGAAAAATTCAAGCTGGTGGGATCGCGCGGCATGTGCTCGCCGCTGGCAATCGACAGGATCGTCATGCGTTCGTGGAAGTCGAGATCGTGTAGCAGCTTTGGCGTGATGAGGAAGTACTGGCTCGAGCGCTCATCCGCGCAAGCAATTTGCACCATGCGTTCATGGACCATGCGCTCGTTGCGTGGGTCCATGCCTTGGTTGATCTCGTCGACGACGCGAAAGGGCGAGCGTGCGAGCGATTGCAATGCCATGAGGTAGAAGATGGTGCTGACGGCGCGCTCGCCGCCGGATTGCCGGTGCGAGTCGAGGATGGAGAGGGATTCGTGTTCGCTGGGTTTGCGTCAGTTTGGTTTCTGGCGTGACTGTTTGCGTATCACTTACCGAAACTTGACCTGGATCTGAATGGCCCACTGGTCAAAGTCTTCGGCCTTGTAGACGCTGACCTGTCCGGCACAGCCAATCTGTTGAAAGTTGTACGAAAAGGCTTCGCTGATCTTTTCGACGAGCGCATCGAGCTCCGGCTCCCATATCGACTTGATTTCCTCAATCTGCTCTTGGAGCTGTTCAAGGCCCGCGTCCATCTCCGCGAGCTTGTCTTGCAGGGCCTCAATGGTCCTAGCGCGCTTCTCGAATTCACGGATGGCGTTGGGATCTCCGCCGTGCAGCAGCGTCAGGCGTGTGGTGAAAGACTCAATTTCGGCCTCCAGCTCGTCCAAACCAATGGTTTGTTCAACCTCACTAACGAGGGCCGACTCTTCTTCTGATCTTGTGCGGACCAAATGGTTGATTTCGTCGCGATATCCCGTAGCCTCATTTTTAAGGCGTCTCCAGTCGGCGTCGAGGGCTTGGTATTCTTGCTGTCGCGTCTCAAGCATAGCCTTGACTTCTTCATTTCTCGCCTGGACAACTTCGCACTCGGAGATGGCCTCGGCCTCTCGAATCTCGTAGTCATACAACTTCTCGTGACTGTCCAGAAGGGTTTGAACGGCGCTCTAAGTGACGTTAGCGAGAGACGACACCCAAGAGCCAAGAGACCTACGGCGTAGTTGATGGCGGCCTGGCCTTTTTTGATAGCGAGATTGTCGATTTCAATGTCCATTTTCTGCATTACCGAACCAAAGACGGCGAGCCGCTCCTCAATGCTTCTCAACTTGGCCGTTTGGTTTTCTGGAGCCAATCAGCTCGTGTAGGTCCTTGTGAACAAGTAACTCACCAATTTTCAAAGGAAGGCTGTTGAAAGAAGCTTGAAGCTTTTGCCGATCGCTCTTCTCGTCTTCGATTTTGTTCTGCAACAAGTTAGAACATGCTGCCGGCGATGAAGTGACATACAAACCTTTTGATCATTGAGCTCGTCAGTCTTTTGCCTATTTGCCTGGCGCTCATCTTTCAACTCTTTGTTTTGATTCACGATTTCCTCGAGCTCACGACCAATTTCGCGTAATTTGTCCCGGCATTCTTGTTCGGCGGCTTCATCGACTGGTTGGTTCGTCCAAACCCGAGCCTCCCTGACCTGTCGGGAAAGGGTAGATGTCGCATCGTCACCATACTCTCTGCGTCGGTTTACTTGGTAGCTTGAACGACCTGCGACCCATTTTGAAATGCCAGACTGGATGACCCTATCGAACTGCTCCTCGCTATGGGGTTGGAGCGTGACGGCAGTCTGATGCAGTCTGATCGTGTCGCAAAGCATCGACAAGACGGCGTCTGGGCCAGTCAACATGTCGAAAACCCATCCAGAAAACCCGAGACCGTTGAGAGCCTCTCCGCCTATGGCAGGCTTAAAAGCAGACAGAGGCGCAGCAGCCTCTTTTATGTAAACATCTCTGAGTGACATGCTTGCCATTTGCTCGCTCAGAAGCCGAAAGTCTCGCTTGTCTGTGCAAGTAATGGACACAAAGTCGCCCTTTTGGAACAAGGATTCGACAGCGTCAGCGTATGCCGGGTCCTTTACGGAACACGTGATGACAGGTGGCCCATGGACAGGCTGATTGAATTTTTCCTGATTGCGCTGAATCCAATCCCAGGCTCTGACTGTGTCTTCCGACAAATCTCTGAGCTTTCTTGCCTGCTGTCCGGTCTGAGATCGCAGATTCTCCATGTCCTTTTGCACTCTTTTTTGCTCCTCATTCAAGTGCCCATGCCTGTTGCCCAATTCTCTGCGGCTTTGATCGATTTCGCCGTTGCGCCTTTCGATTTCGCGGATTTGCCGAGTCTTTTCGCGGATTTGCTCGTTGAAATGAGCAGCATCAAACGGTTCAGGTGGTTGTTGCTCCCTTTGATTCCGCAGGTCTGTGATAATTCTCTCAATCCGGCGAGCTTCTGACTTGTTTTCCTGTGCCTTTGCCTTCTCAGCCTCCATCGCCCTCTCCTTGTCTTCAATTACTGATGCAATTTTCTTGATTTCATCCGCTTGGCCAGTCGCATGCTTTTCCCATCGATCCACAGCACGCTTTTGCGCCTTCACGGCAGTGCTGACTTGTTCGAGATAAGTCTCTTTGGCCTGCATCTCTTGCATGGTTGGCTGGACCTGCTCCTTCAGGGCTGCAAATTCCTCTTTGGCCGTCCGCGCCCTTTCCTTCGCCTCACGCATCCTTTCGCCAACGACGCGGTACTTGACACATGGACGGATCCTTTTGTAGGCCGCAATTTTGTCTTTGAGCTGCTGCTGTTCGCGCATGCGATCGACGTCGGCCTTTTGCGCATTTTGTCTCTTCTCAAGACTGTCCAGATGCTCTCTTTCTCTAGCACGCGCGTCCTGGTCAGCCTTTTGGGTTCTGCGCAACTCTTTGAGCTTCTCGTGGCGTTGGGTCATGCGTTCCGGAGCGGCGGCACGTTGGGTTTGGTCGAGCAACTGCACAGGGCTCAGTGCGGCAAATTCAACGACGCGATCCTGGGGAAGAAACTGGCAAAGATTGTCGATTTGAATGGAGAATTGCTTGCAGAGCTCGGTGATTTGTTTGTGGGTAGTCGGTCGGCCGTCCAAGAAGAAGGCAGACTTGTTGTCTTCTTTCCTGATGGTACGTTTGATGACAACATTCTTTCCTTTCGTTGGTGGGCCACCCGCGAGCTCAATTTCTATCGTCGCTTCCCGTGTTTCGTGCTTCACAAACTCGCCAATGATCTTCGCTCGTCCTAAGTGCTGTGGACTCCATCCGAGACCCAGGCAAATTGCGCAGACAACCGTACTCTTGCCGTTGCCATTGGGACCAATTACCATATTGAGAGCTGGGCCAATGTTGAACTCGGCATTTGAGTAGGTGACAAAGTTCTTGAGTCTAATGCGTACCAAAGAGCCTGGTTGGTGTTCTAGCGGCGGGAGGTCGGCGTCTCGCGCATTGATTTCGCGTATGGGATGTGCTATTACCGGGCCAGCCGAAGACTGTGGTGGCACTGTCAGCTCTCTCAAAAGGCAACGGCGAGACTGGAGCTGTACCTCGCCGTTGGTGTAGCGAGGCCGCTTCGCTCTCTCGTTGGCCTGTGAGGCGTAAGAGTCTTCTACGTCGTCATCTTCAACGTCTGAGCTGGAGCGACGACGAGCCATGGTCGGAAAAGGCACTGGATGTGGTCAAAGTGGAGAGGTTGTGGAGAGAAGGAAGGGTAGCGCGGACGCGTTTGGGTCGCGTCGTGCGCTTGATTAGGCAGGGGTGTTGATAAGATTTATTAGATGGTGCTAATCACGGACCAACCTCACCACCATTGACCACCCATTGCACAGTGGGTGAAGAAAGAAATGACAGCTTAAAACTTGATTTGGTGTCCCAAGTTGGGGCATGTGGAAAGTTTTCGATCCGCCTACCAACTAGCTGTGGGGGACTGACTACAGGGAGCATTCAAGCACCCGCCTTGGAATTTGTGACTTGACCTCTGCTGACAGCCCATTGTTTGTCGGACTGACGCCGCAAATCAAGGCATCCTCAGTCGTCATAGATTCAAAAGGCTTTCCTATGAATCCAATGGCCCCATTCCAACAGATTCAGAGTAAACTTTACAACGGCTGAATATAGCCTGGACTGTTGATTTGGATTCGTGTCGTCCCAAGCTCGAACAAGAGCAAGGCGCGTCATTGCAGACACGGCTTCGTGCTCGAAGTTTAGGTACAGATGATTGGAACGAGGATGTGATTTCCTAGTGCTTTTTCCGTCGCCTCAACTTTTCCAAGTAAGCCCGAGGAAGCAATCTCACACGCGAAGCAGATTGTGGACATGTAAATCCGCTGCTGATAAACTGATCCGCCAACCCTAGCACGTAACGATTCGTCTACTCGACCTCGGCCTTGCCCTCAAAGTTCTGGCCCTCGACGAGATCGGGGATGTCATCCTCGTCTTCGTCCTTCTTCTCGTCACCCTCGCCCTTCTCCTTTTGCAGGTTCTGGTAGCTCTCGGCGAGTTTGCGGAGCGATGCCAGCGAGTCGGGGCCCAGCTGGTTCAGGATGCCGGGAACAAGCTCGGTGAGCTCCTTGTCCTCGCCGTTGCCGTAGATGGCGAAAGTGTTGGCGTTGACCGAGGCGTGAACTGCGTGCTGTTAGCCGCAAATTCTTCGAAACCGGTCTCTGAGGGATCCTGGACGTGTCTGATGCATCCGTAGATCCGCCGCCATGTCACTCACCCTTGGGGGCGGCAAAGTGGATGACGTTGCCATCGCTCTTGAACATGTTGACCTCCTCAATCGCCTGGATGGGTTGGACGTTCAGCTTCTTCAGGGCGCCCTGGAGCTTCTTGTCGTCCGAGCCAGCGCTCTTGTGGACCTTCTTGACCTTCCTGCGCGGGGTACCCTTGCCTCTACACAACAACTATTAGCTATCCCATCTTATCGAGGAGCCGAAATGTTCAACGGTAGGCGAGCCACAGGTCGTGTTGTCCAGCGTAAAGTGTGGGGCGAGGTTGCGGAAGCTTCTTACCCTGTTCACGTCATCGCATTAGCAGGGCTATCATCAAGTGAAACTCGGCCTCCTGAATCGAATTTTGACTGCAAACGACTGGATTTTGACATACCAATGCGGACAGAGGCCTGCATCCGCGCGAGCTTAGCCTGATCCATGGTTGCGATGTGGATGAGAGAAAGAGGGTCGGGAGGGCTGGAGCTGCGAAATCCGACGTCAGCAGTCGAACAGGAGATGCCGGCAGACAGAGGCCGAGCGATTGACGATAAGCGCGTTGACGAGCCGGCAGTTGCGCGGGTGCTGTCGTACCTGAAGTTGTGGATGAGGCGGATGGGGTGGTGGCGTGAAGTTCGTGATGGTTTCAACATTCGGCGGCGTGTGCGGCCTCGCTTAGGCGGGGCCTTTTACCAACACCATGCCCACAATCCCTCAACCACCGTTGCCTAGCAATCCAGCACAACTTGCATTTTGAACCTGCGCCGCAGTCATTTCGGCGCACGTTACCTCGTGGCGGGAATTGAGCTGTTTCGATGCTGACGTGCTTCGGCAAGTCATGCAACAAAAACGCCGAGACACTGAGCTGCCTCGTCAAAATTGCCGCTCAGCTTGCTGTAGCCTTTCATCTCTTGACCACCGCGGCTTCCAGAGTTCAAGAACTCTCCCAAACGCCGACCATTCCTCATCCAGAAGCGCGTTACGAATAGTCTGCTCCAGACTGATTGTGATCGTTTCTATTTCCGGTAAGGCAAGTGTACTTGATGAAGCAAATCCTTTTGGCACTCTGTTGGTGTTTATTTTCTTCTGGGTTGAGACAGTTGAAGACGATCCACACAGAACCTTAGCAAGAGCAGAGATAGGGTGTGTGTCCCTCAAGGTAGTGCGCTTCTGGAGACCCTGTCTCAACGTTGTCCAAGGCATGAGCACGAGATGTTGCAGCGTAAAGAAGACAACATGGGCATACCAGACCGGAATGTAAGCAAGCTAAAAGCTTCTTTCCTCCCGGCTGGATACTCATCGCGACCTCAAGACCATATCCCGCGCTGATGTCCCAGACTCTTGACAAAGAGCACTATCCCTGTTGAGGCGCATATCACGGGAGCTGCCAAGATTCACCAAAGAATCGAGTGAGATTACAGCGGCTCATGCTGACCAGCAATGGCACACGCCTGCGTCTTGACATTGCGCAGTCACAGTACGATGTGTACGAGTATAGATAGCTGGGGGGACGCGATACAACTCCCATACGCCGGTTGACCCCAGACCAAGTTGACCACCGAAACGCCACCGATAAGCCAAAGGATAAAAACTTCAATGGGAGCTCTGTCCGCGAATCATACACCTCAACTTCGTCTCGAGAGGGGGATGGATGAGTGCTAGATGCCTCCGTACTGAGTCCAGCCGCCTTGTTTTATCATCCGCAGACTTCGTTTTGTCTCGGCGATGCCACAGTGCAAATCCATAATGACGAGGGCGACCAAAAAGGCGCTAAAAGCTGCCAGGATTTCGAACATCCCGTACGTCGGCTTCGGAGAGTGGAGTCGTGTTTCTGTTTTGGTTGACTCGGAGATGTTCGTCAATCTCGACAAAAGCGGCAGCAGCGCTGATGTTGAACTGGGCGGCGAGGTAGAGGGCGTATCGATTGCGATAGCTGCTTGTGATGTTCTGAGTCGAGAGCGCAGCTGCACACAAAGTTAGCACGGTTTGGGAGTGGCCAGGGCCAGACTAAGACGCTACCTGATGGTGCCGAACCACTAAGAATTCTGATATCTTGAGCTTGACCCGGTGCAGGTGGAGGTGGCGAAGTAAGAGTTATGGAAGGAGTAGGCATTTATTGAGGAGGTGGGACGAAGAGGAGCACGACGGAGAATTAAGGTATTTAGTGACGCCGTGGGGCAAACGGCCCTTGAAGATGCAAACGAAGAACGACGTAAGACGGCAAAATGAGATCGACGACAGGATGACCAAGGTGGGCTTGAGCACTCGGATCATTCCTTGTAGACGCAGGTGGGGGATTGGGGCGCTGGTTATATAGCGGTACATCACGATGACCCGGCGGTGAAGATGAGTACCACACCCCACACCAAAAGCAAGAGCCGCAGACGAGGCGGGAGAGGGGGAACCGGCGCAACGCATGACGAACGCAATTGCACTGGGGGGGAAAATGACGCTGGCATGCTGGAAAATGAAGGAGCGAGCCGAAAGCGCGCAGTTTCAGGGCCAGAGCCGCTGTCAGAAGGCCACGAGAAGCGGTGGGTGTTGTTGGAGTGGTTGACCAAAGCCGCGGCGGGCGGTGCAGCCGCCGAAAACCACGCAGCGAGCGAGGCCCAAAGCAGCAAAGGTTGGCGGCGGCGAGCAGGCGTCTGCTGGCCAACGACTCGCTCGCCCAGCTATGGCCGTTGCATCAGCTGCACTGACTGGAGCATTCGAGGAAGACTGGCTCCAATTTCGGACGGGGCCAACATGGACCAGGAAGCGGAGAAGCAAAAGGCTGACCTGCCAAGGCACGTTGCCGACAGCAAACACCATCGTCATGGCACGGT
Source organism: Phyllosticta ampelicida (assembly GCA_020351975.1). Taxonomy (NCBI): domain Eukaryota; kingdom Fungi; phylum Ascomycota; class Dothideomycetes; order Botryosphaeriales; family Phyllostictaceae; genus Phyllosticta; species Phyllosticta ampelicida. The sequence continues at coordinate 11,547 of JAIFKG010005011.1, forward strand.
GCGGGGAATCGAGTCGTCGTGCGCTCGACGCCTCTTGGGCGACCGCAGAGCCCGGGGCAGCAGGCGTTCCACGAGCATCCGAACGGTGCGGAAGCATGCCCGTTTTGTCGAGTCGTCGATGGTGTTGACCGGGCGGATGATCGTCGCCGGGTTTGGTGGCGCAGTCTGGGGACGAATTTGATTGCGTCGGGACGTTTGGTCGAATAGCCTCCGACCTCAAAAGCTCGAAACCTCAGACCTCAGACCTCAGACCTCAGCTCAGACCTCAGACCTCAGACCCTCAAACCCAAATTTGGCACTCCGTTGCCCGACCCAGCCGTGTCTCCAGCCATCACCTCGCATCGGCGATTTGTCGTCTACGAGGGTTTGCGCTGCAGGCGGCGCCCCGGCCTGGATGCTTGACTAAGGGCATGTGGTATCCTCTGCTGTGCGACCGTCGCTACTCGTGATCTGTTGCGCTGAGGCATTTTCCCCAACCATCTCAGCCCTACGGCCACTCCAGATGGTTATGATAAAGACGAGGCGGCACTTTTGCGGTTGGCACGAAGCAGCGCAGCACTGCCTCCCGGTTTCGATAATTCCGCATATCTGGGCTTGTTCGGACAACATCGCCCCTCTCTCCCCTGTTCCTATTTGGTACGTCCCGCACAGTACAGACATGTCACAGACCTCTGACGCAATGCGCGACTAACATTCTCACTACAGTCCGTAGTTCTAGGCCCAATTGCGTATATCGCGCACCGTCTGCTTACCTTAGCGCCGTCTCCCACGGCCGGAAGCTAAACAGCATCCCTCACACGATACACGCACCCGACACCAGCGCATCAGCAACCGTCATGCTCTGCCAGTAGATCGCCGTGCTCATTTTCCCACCAGAGCCACCTGCCGCTGCTGTCTCCTGATTCAGTCCGGACCTCGTACCCATCCCTATTTAGCTCACCTCGCCCGCCGACGTCTCTATGTCCGCTTTCTTGTTCTGTTAGCCACAGCCCATTGCCTATTCGTCCGCTCTCGCGCGCCACACCCCGTTGCCCGCTCTTGGGCCCTCCGCCACCTATTCCTTACCTACTTTCCACTGCCTCTTCTACCGTCCCACTTCACCACCCCTCACTACAGTCTACTTCCTCTACCATATTCACCATGCCCTGCTTCTACAGTCAGTATCTTAACCGTCCGTGTCCTTGCTGCTCAACTCCCTCTCCTCGTAGCTCCACCTACTCAGAGTAAGTCAACTGTCTACATGCACCCTGCTGGCCCATCTAACAGTGCCACAGAAAGCATACTATGGAGAGCACCAATCGTCGCGGCTCACTTTCGACTATTGCAGACGCTTGCCCTGCATGGCTCAAGTATTCCAAGGGTTCGCCGGCGCAGCAAAATATTCGACAGTACAAGTAGTATCAAGAGCATCACCGAGCCTTTCCACCATCAACCTGCTCGTCACTGTACTATCGCTGTCTGCTGCCGTCGCCGCCCTTGAACTTTACGAATCTCATAGAGTTACCTCTGTCATCATCATCTCGACGCCTCTCCTCGATTGTTTCCTCGATCTCGATTCGCGCCGACTGCCATGTGCCCGCCACACCTAAGCCGTGGCTTGTCTCGCATCACAACAGGTTGTCGCTTCGAACGCCTTGACGCCACAAGTGTCACCACCCTATGACGTACCCTTTCGACATATTTCCTGTCAACCTCTTCGTTGTAACGATTTTTCAGCGCAACGAGAATTACGGGTTCGGTTTCATTCACTATTCAAGAAGACTTTAGGGTCCGGTAGTGTTTAAAAAGTAAAAGGATTTATTGGGTCTGTTGTACTTGTGCGTTTATCGCCGTGTTTGTAGTTGTTATAGCAGTTTGAGCGTCGGTGTACTTTTGGTTGAAGGGTACGATGTTTGGGTGTTTGCGCTGAGGTTATGCTGCACAACAAAAGCTCTCCTTGACGTCATCAAGCGCAATATCCCAAATCCCTACCAAATCCTCATGACGCACCTTCATAATGTTTTTGACTTGCAAGAGGATGATCGCGTGCGATAGCCTAAACAAAACACTTCCCGAATCTCACGCCGATGGCATAACCAGCTGCTGTTGAGCGAGTCATTACGTATCGAAGTCCGATTCCTTTTCTTCCCGTCCCACCTGCAGCTACTAAAGCAACACCACCCGCCTCGAGCCAAGTCAAGCCGTGCGACCTCAGGTCGAGCCCTCGACAAGCCAATCTAAACGATGCGGCTCCCACCACTGCAAAACTTCGTGGTGACCACAACCAAACACGTGCCTGCTGTGGCTCCCAGTAAAACGATACCGAACACCCGTCCATAGCCGTCGCAATCGAGCGGGAACCCCCTACCTTTGCCACGCACGCCCAGCCTTACTTTGACGCGGTACCTCGACCTCCTGTACCTACAAAGAGCCCCACCCTTCCTCCCGCCACCCACCATCAGTCGAGAATGTCGAGTCGACCTGCGCCGCTAGCTCAACATTCAGACGCCGACGCCCGCCGACGCAGCCCGGCGCTGCTCCTCTGCCCTCGTCCACCTCCATTACCAACTCGGCGGGAACCAACGTACCCAGGCTGCGGGCTCGTCAGCGATGGAAGCAGTCAGTGTAGCCCTTGGCTTCTGTGCGCCGAAGGATTTTTCGGCTCGATTACAGCATGCATCATTAAGTGGATCTAGATCAATCATTGGTCATCTTCTCCATCTGCAAAAGCGCTGGTCCAACTGCTATATGTCGATGTCAACCCTTTGCGACACTGCTGACGGTGGCGGTAGTAGCGCTGCGACGTGGACCGGCTGGTTGACTTTGTTGCTACTCCACTTCTGCTTTGCTCTGTTCGATCTTGAGCAATGTGAAGCAGGTGTTGAGCAAGGCGCGCCACTTTGCGCCTCGCTATCGTTGCCCGAAGCAGCCAATCTGATATGTGGTCGGTAGAGCGACATCTTACTGACCAATAGCCAACCACCCGGGGGGCATACCTGTAGATTCGCCACCGCTGCTTACCTAGACGCCGAACACGGCAGCGGAGAGGAGAAGCGAGGATCAGAGGCAAGCTCGGCTCATTGCGGTGCTGCATGCAGCCCATCTGCTCATCTACCCGCTTACCTGCGAACCCCACTTCCAACTCATAGGTGCACGTCGGCGCCTGCAGGTACGTATTCCTACATGTACATTGCAGCCATAAAGGCGGGCAGCTCTCCCTACTTTGTTCATTCACTTGCTACCGTGCAATCTCCTTTTGAAGCATTCGTCTCGGCCGTCTTTCCTTCCGCTTTGCTCATCCCGCATCTACTTCATTAAGCCATCCCTGGAGACCGCGAGGCGAAAGATAGTTTTTGTCCTGGCTGCGCCATGTGCGGGCAGCACTCTCTCCACCAAAGACGTTGCCGACGCTTATCCTCTCCCCTACCCTACCATACCTTACCCAATTAACCGCTCCGACGCCGACTTGCGCTGCCGCGTTGCGTTGCATCGGATGTTGCGCCACTGACATAAAAACCAAACCGACCACGCGAGTGAGCGACAAAGAGATACAGTATCGTCACCCAGGTCAGCGCATCCTCATGTACAGACGGTAGTTGCCAACCTTCATCTGCATGCAGTGCAATCGAGGGCAAGGCCACTGCTGGGCTTCTGGGGCACATTTAATGACGTGCACGGGTAGGTACGCTGCGTGGGTGCTTGCTGATGTATTGTTCAGTAGCTAGCCATAGACAGCTCTTCGATGCCTACTTGTCTATCTGCCCGACTTGTGCGCTATTGCGCCGACTGTCGGGCTGTCGCGGGCGTTGGGTGGCGTCTTGTTGGTATCTCGACTTTTGTGAATCACTCCGGTCATGTCCAGTCCAATCCAATCCGATGTGGCGCGCGCTGTTCGTTAACCAGACGGAGTCGGCTCTGCGAGCTTGATACGCCGACTATCCGTGCAATTGGTCGACTGGCTCCCTCGGGCCTTGCGATACGCCATAGCTTTGATGCGGCATGCACATCAGGCTGTTGTGTGCTGACTGATGGCGTTGTCGCTGCTTTCTGAAGAGGCGCTTCTCGCCACACCATCGACATCCACTACCTGTAACTCCATGGCGGTGTTTTCGGATCGTCACCATAGTGTTTTCGGAACTTGGTTGTTCGGCGATTCAGAATTCTCCCTATGACCCAAACTCAGACACCAATTCTTACTTGGCGTTGACTTGTCGTTCATTACCCACTATGGCCTCTTCTGACTCAGGGTTGCTTCCACGTCTTTGTGTCAAGACAGTTGAAGCCCTTTGACAAACCTGCCTCTCGACGCACCTCTATGCCGTCGTGTCTAGAGCTGGTCTCGTGGACGTGGATTGATCGCTGCCTCCCGATTAGGCAAGCAGGCTCGTAGTCGGTAACCGCAGAAATCGTTTACTCCAGAAATAGCTGTAAGCAGACTGCTAGCATCCGACAACAGGGTTTTCGTCCTTGGGAAATCATTCCATCGCGACAGCGATTCTCGGAGGCCAGAACCGCGAAGGAGTGACGGGAAAAGAAAAAAACTGGCAAGCACTTTTCCATGTGTGCCGATCCGAGCATATTTAGTTGCCGCTGGTGGCGAACCTCATCGTGCCTACGCTACGACGGGCCTCTTTTTTAAATTCTTTTCCGTCACAACGAACCACTGCCCCGGGGGTCTCGTCGCCCATCCGCAACCCACCTTTCTTGCATCAACTGTTGCCCTTCCGCTCTCCTCCCTCTGCTCCCGACGGGTTCGGATCGTCATGCCACCGCCTTCATCGCCAAACCCGGCACCAGAACGCCAAACCCAACTTGCCGCAGCATCATCTTTTGCCTCCGCCTCCGCCTCCGCCAACCGCACCTCCGCGAACCCATTATTACGCCAAGCCAGCCCCTCATGCCCATCGAAAGCAACAAAATCTAGCTATTCGAAAAGACCCCTGCAGAAACCCGCGCGTCCGCTGGCTGACCCGCGCACGGCGTATAGCGTGCCGGCGCACGTGAAGGACAGTTTGCTGCCGCCGATGTTGTCGGATGACGAGTACGATGATGATGGTGATGATGGTGATGATGATGATGATGACGACGAGGTGGGCAGTGGGGATGGCGTAGATGGCCAAATCGAGGCTGCGGATGAGAGAGAAGACGAGATGGCACCCTCGACCGCGTATCCGCGAAAAGATTGGAGTCGAGCCTTGCGTACGTCTGCTTTCCGTTCCCCCCTCCCTCCCCTTGCCTTTCTTTCTCTCTGGGAACC
>JAIFKG010005040.1:0-27368 GCA_020351975.1 Phyllosticta ampelicida
GCAAATGGACTCGCTGCCGCCGACGTCGACGCCGTCATGAGGGTCCTCAACTCGGCCTCCGCCTTTCACCAGCCTCCAAGGGCCTCTCTCCCTCCCCTCCCACTCCCCATGGCCTCCAACACCGCCACCACCGCTCCCTCCAGCCAGCACCCCGACCCTCCGCGCACCAGCAGCCTTGTCCCAATGCATGATGATGGTGGTGACGGCGAAGACTCGGTCCCAGGCCCGCGCCCTTCCTCCGCCTCCGCAATGCGCGGCCGGCGGAGCTTGACTCTGGCCGACAGGAGCCGTCTCGTCAGCGCAGAGGCTCCGGAGAGCGCCCGCCCCGGCCTGCTGCGCGCAAAGAGCGACTTTGGACCGCGCTGGGAAGAGCAGCACAATGAGCAAGAGGAACGAAGCAGCGACGCGGAATGGACCATTCGCCATGGCTGGGAGACGCAGCTCACTTCGGAAGAGTACCAAAACTTCCTCAGCTCAACCTTCTTCATGTACTTCACCGACAAGAAGCACGAGACCAACGGCAACCCCAAGGACGACAGCGAGAAATACCCCCTGCAGGAATGGCGCATGAAGGATAGGCTGAAGACCGTCTCGGCCGTGCTTGCGCTGTGCTTAAACATCGGCGTCGATCCCCCAGATGTCATCAAGACGAATCCGTGCGCCAAACTCGAGTGCTGGATAGATCCCACCATTTCGACTGGCACCTCGGGCCACACGCCCATGAACAACATCGGCAAAGCGCTACAAACCCAATACGAGCAGCTTAGTATGCGCACGAGGTACAAGCTCTGCCTGGATCCCACCGTCGACGAGACGCGGAGGTATTGCTCGACCCTCCGCAAAAATGCGCGCAACGAGCGCGTCCTTTTCCACTACAATGGACACGGCGTCCCCCGGCCGACGTCATCGGGTGAGATCTGGGTGTTCAACCGGAACTACACCCAATACATCCCCATTTCGCTGTACGAGTTGCAGTCGTGGATCGGCGCGCCGAGCCTCTTCGTGTACGACTGCTCCGACGCAGGCCTCATCATTCAAAATTTCAACAAGTTTGCCGAGAAGCACGAGCAGGAGAATGCCGATGTCCTCAGGCGAGAGCCGACCGCCGAGGTCATGGACTTTGGCGACTGCATCCATCTCGCGGCCTGTCGGGAGAAGGAAACCCTACCTACGAATCCAGATCTCCCTGCCGATGTTTTCACGTCGTGTCTCACCACACCAATCGAAATGGCCGTCCGTTTCTTCATATTACAAAACCCGCTGCCCTCCGGCATCACCCTCCAGGATGCCGCCAACATTCCGGGCCGTGTTTCGGAGCGTAGAACGCCCATCGGCGAGCTTAATTGGATCTTCACGGCTATAACCGATACAATAGCCTGGAACTCGCTGTCCAAGCCACTGTTCAAGAAGCTCTTCCGCCAGGACCTCATGGTGGCCGCCCTTTTCCGTAACTTTCTTTTGGCCCAACGAATAATGCGAGTCTACCACTGCCACCCTCAGTGCTACCCCGAGATCCCTGAAACTCACGACCATGCCCTGTGGAAGAGCTGGGACCTGGCCGTCGAGATGATCTTGGCCCAACTTCCGAACCTGATCAGGAATGAACGTGGTGAAATACAATACGAGTACCAACACTCCAACTTCTTTGCGGAACAACTGACTGCTTTCGAAGTCTACCTGGACCAAGGCGGTGCGATGGAGCAAAGGGTCCCCGAGCAACTGCCCATCGTGTTGCAGGTCCTCCTCAGTCAGGTACATCGTCTGCGCGCCCTCATTCTGCTCAGCAAATTCCTCGACCTCGGCCCGTGGGCCGTGAATCTGGCCCTGAGCATAGGAATATTCCCCTACGTCTTGAAGCTGTTGCAATCGCAAGCCATGGAGCTGAAGCCTGTAATGGTCTTCATCTGGGCAAGAATCTTGGCGGTCGACCAATCCTGCCAGACTGACCTGCTCAAAGACAACGGATACACTTACTTCATCAGCATCCTCAACCCCAATTCTGGCATGCCCATAATCAGCAACCAAAGTGAGCATCGCGCCATGTGCGCCTTCATCGTGGCCATGTTTTGTAAGGATTTCCACCAAGGCCAGGTTGTCTCTCTTAGTCCGGACGTCTTTGAGAGCTGCCTTGGTCACCTCGCAGACGTCCACAACCCACTTTTGCGCCAATGGTCTTGCCTCTGCCTGAGCATGCTGTGGGTTGATCATCCCGAGGCCAAGTGGACCGGCATCCAGTGCTCAGCACATCAGCGGTTGCTCTATCTCCGGACAGATCCAGTCGCAGAGGTCAGGGCTGCCATGCTTCATGCCCTGAGCACATTTTTGGGCATTCCTGACGTCACGGCTCAAGTCGCTCAAATCGAGGAATCCATCGCCGGCAATTTGCTCTTCATGGCCCACGACGGCAACAGCATGGTTCGGAAGGAGCTCCTGGTTTTCTTCTCGACTTTTGTTGCGCGCTACGAGAACAAGTTCATCGTAGCCGCATTCAAACAGCTGATGGAAGAGCGAGACACCCTTCGAAAGGGTCGCGAGCTTTCGGAACAAACCAACGGCGATCTGAGCTCGACGGCCTTGCGCGCGAGCGCCCAAGATGGGGAGGAAGTCCCTCCAAGCCTCACCCAAAATACTGTTTTCTCGGCCATGTGGAAAGAGGTGTTGATTCTCTCGGTTGATCCCCACCCTGAGGTGGCCAAGAACGCTTGCATCATCGTTGACCACGTCGTCAGCGCGCTGCTTGAGTCTCCTCTGGCGCCGCACGCACAACCGGTCCTTGACGAGATTGCTCGGATCAGCGGAGAGGCAAAGAACAAGGCTTCGCGGAGCTCTTACGCTGACCAGTTGCATTCCGTTCCTCAGTCCACGCAGCTCTCAACGCCGACGAGTCCCACAAAGCACGACGGCGGATTCCTGTCTGCTGGCATGCGCCGAACCGCCAGTGTTGCTGCTTCCCTCAAAAACCTTGCGTTTGGCTCTGGTTACGGCCAAGACTTGGCGCCTGCGTCGTCGCTCAAGAGCCCTGTCAAATCAAGCGCGAGCAGCGCCCGCGGGCGCATTCCGGCTGAATGGAACCGCCCACCAGATGAGAGAGACCCTGTGCGTGGTACAACGCAATCAGGATCAGCAGATAAAGTGCCAGTCTCGCGCGGCTTCAGGCCTCGCAGCCTCGACCAGAAGCCGGTCATTCCTCTCAAGAGCCGCTTCTTCGAGTGGTCAACCGAGTATTTCCGCGAGCCCCAAATGAAGACGCTCGAGGCCGACGAGCCTGGTAGTCGGGAATACAACATGCGACTGTGGCGACGCAACCGCAACGACAGAATCATTGCGGAGACTCAGCCGCTCAAAGACATTGCTGGCAGCAACCGTTGGGACAAAGCCAAGGGATTCTTCAACAACGGCTCTCAGCCCATGAAGATGTCTTTCCACCAATTCGAGGAGCACCTTGTGGTTACTGATGACAGCGACACTGTGTGCATATGGGATTGGGAACGCCACACCCGTCTCAACCGCTTCTCCAACGGCAATCCTGTAGGATCCAAAATCACCGAGGTCAAGTTCATCAACGAGGACGACCAAGCTCTGCTCATGACGGGCTCTTCTGACGGAGTGGTCAAAATCTTCCGCGATTATGAGAGCTCGAGAAAAGTTGAACTTGTCACATCCTTCAGGGCACTGACCGATTTGGTACCCAGCAATAGATACGCTGGCCTCGTCTTTGACTGGCAACAGGGTCGGGGTCACATCCTAGTAGCCGGCGACGTGCGCGTTATCCGCGTGTGGAACGCTGGCAGCGAGACATGCACACGGGTAAGCTAAAAAAAAAAAAAAAAAACCCCCCCCCCTTGTCTAGCGAATCCGATGTCGAAGCTAACTTTATGACTAGGACATCAATGCTCGGTCGGGCTCATGCATCACTTCTCTCACGTCTGACCAAGTCGAAGGTCAAGTCTTTGCTGCAGGCTTCGGAGATGGTGCTGTTCGTATCTACGACCAGCGTATGGAAAAGAAGCGAGAGATGGTCAAGGTATGGAAAGAGCACAAGCAGTGGATCACCAACATCCACCTCCAACGAGGTGGCCAACGAGAACTGGTGAGCGCCTGCCGCGACGGCGAGGTCAAGCTGTGGGACATGCGCATGGATCGCAGCTTCAAAACGATCAAGGCTACCAAGGACACCCTCAGAAGCTTGAGCGTCCACGAGCATGCACCGGTCTTTGCTGCGTAAGTAATCTCGTCTTTCCGGCTGATGTCCCCCTTACTGACGGTATTTTTGAGTGGTTCTGAGCGCCATGTCGTCAAGCTTTTCAATCTGAATACTGGCAAGCAGCTGTCGAGCTTCGAGCCGTACTCGGGTTTCCTGCATCAGAAGAGATTTACACCCATTTCCACGACGGCTTTTCATCCCCATAGGATGATGGTTGCTGGATCTGCCCTGTCGGACTCGCACATCAACATCTTCGAGTGCAATGATCAAATCAAACAAGTCGATACCGACTTTTAGACCCTTTGCCAAGACGGTTTTTAATTTCTCTCAAGAGCCCCCACCAACGGGCCTCGATTCTTGTTCAACCTCTTCTCCCATTGATATTATTAGTACAGACAGACATGACCTTTTGACTTCTTGCTCTTGGGCGGCGGTTACTTTGAGCTCCGAGGTGGAGTCACTTCAGGATTGGTTGCATGCTGCATCGGCGATATATCATAGCGATGGCGTCTCTAGGCTGGGTACCTCTTAATGGAATCATGACGGGCAAGGGGAGGGAGGCATGGTGGAGTGGGAACTTTCCATGGCTTGGTTTCCCACTCGGGGGTACGGCTGGAAATTTTCTCTAGCTCTAGGAGCTTTATTTCGTACGACGGATGCATTCCCAAAACTAGTATATTTCAATTGACCGGCTTTCAAGAAATTCCGTCATCGGACCTGAGCCGCCGTCGTTGACTCGATACGGTGTCTTGAAGTGTGAGGATAAAACTCGAGTCCCGTAGTAGGTACGTGAGCATGGTGGCCGCAGCGGCCACAACTTTTGCTGGTCGGGGAAGACTCACCCCACCAGACACGACGTCAACCCCGCCGACCTGAATTTTCGACTCATAACAACAACGACAACCACCAATTCACCCTAGTTCGACCCAGTTCCTGCCCAGGGTCCTCATCTCTTTTAAGCACGCCCTTGCGTCTCTTGAGCCCACCCTCATACCCATCATCCCACACAATGGCAGACCAAGCTCCTCCCGCAGAGGGCGCAGCCCCCTCCAAGAACGCGCTGAAGAAGGCCCAGAAGGAGGCGGAGAAGGTTGGCAAGATACACGGCCAATTTCGATCGCAATCGACTGCTAACATACCATTGTCCAGGCCGCAAAGAAGGCTGCCGCAAAGGAGCGTGAGCTGGCCGAGCGCACCAAGAACCAAGCCAACGAGCCCGACGTATCCAAGGACAACTATGGCGAGCTACCCATGGTTGGCTCGACACCATACACTCCCTCGGGCGACAAGCGCATCAAGTTCTCCGAGCTCAAGGCGCAAGAGGAACCTGCTGTCTTCCGCTGCACTGTCATCAATGCACGCTCCCAGTCCGCCAAGCTCGCCTTCCTGAACCTGCGTCAGGGCGAGGAGACAATTCAGGCCGTGGTCGCGGCCAGCGAGAAGCTGAGCAAGCAAATGGTCAAGTTTGCGGGTAGCGTGAGCGCGCAGAGCATCGTCCTGGTGCACGGTCTGGTCAAGAACGTCAAGGAGCCCATCAAGAGCGCGACGATCAAAAGCCTCGAGATCCACATTCAGAAGCTTTTCATTATTTCCAAGGCCATTCCTCAGCTGCCGTTACAGGTCGAGGATGCCGAAAGGCCACTGCCCGAGGAGGGTGCCGCCGAGGAGCCGCAAAAGGATGACGAGAGGCCGCGTGTTGCGCTGGCCACGAGACTGGACAACCGCGTGCTGGACCTCCGCGCGACGCACAACAGGGCCATCTTCACCCTCAAAAGCGGCATTTGCCAGCTCTACTCGGAGTTTATGCAGAGCAAGGGCTTCACCATGATCCAAACGCCGAAGCTACTGGGTGCCGCCTCGGAGGGTGGATCCAACGTGTTTGAGTGCACATACTTCGACCGCAAGGCGTACCTGGCGCAGTCGCCGCAGCTCTACAAGCAGATGCTCGTGTCCGCCGGCTTCGAGCGTGTATTTGAAATCGGTCCCGTCTTCCGCGCCGAGAACAGCAACACGGCCCGCCACTTGACGGAGTTCACCGGTCTCGATATGGAGATGGCGTTTGAGGAGGACTACCATGAGGTTGTGGACCTGATTATTGAGATGCTGCTGTTCATCTTCAAGGGCCTGCGCGAGAGGTACAGCAAGGAGACGGACATCATCCGCGAATGGGCCAGCGGCGGCAAGAACACGATTGAGGACTTTAAGCTGCCCACCGACGGCAAGGTGCCCATCATCCCCTTCAAGGAGGGTATCAGGATGCTGCGGGAGGCCGGCGAGGAGCTGGGCGACTACGAGGACCTGAGGTACGCACTTGCCCTTCTCAACCCCTAGTCCCAACACCACTAACATGCTCCCAGCACACCGCAAGAAAAGCTTCTCGGCAAGCTCGTCCTCGAAAAGTACGGCTCCGACTTCTACGTGCTCGACCAATTCCCGCTGGCCGTGCGCCCCTTTTACACGATGCCGTCGCCGCACGACGTCAACCTGTCCAACAGCTACGACATGTTCATGCGCGGTCAGGAAATCATGTCGGGCGCGCAGCGTGTCCACGACCCGGAGCTCCTCGTCAAGCGCTGCCTGGCCATGGACCCGCCCGTCAACCCCGACGGGCCCGGCCTCAAGGACTATGTCGACGCCTTCCGCTACGGCTGCCCGCCCCACGCCGGTGGCGGCTTTGGTCTCGAGCGCATCGTCAGCTTTTGGGCTGGTGTTGGCAATGTGAGGCTGGCCAGTTTGTTCCCCAGAGACCCGTCCAGGGTTATGCCGTAGAGAGAGGAGCCGAAGCTTTTGGGGCACTAGGCGTGCTTTTCTTGCGAGGATGAAAAATTGGAAGTGGAGTGAGTGCAGCATAGCGCGTACGAGCGTTGCTTTGAATCACTGCTACTGTGTCTGTCTGTCTGTCTGTCTGTCTGGCCACCTAGACGCATAGATGAATAAAAAGAGGATCTTGGGATCATGTGAATGTCTAGTACAAGAGCCTATCTATGTATGTCGACTTTTGTGGTTTTTCTTTTCCTTCCTCTTTGACTCTTTGGCCGAGACAAAGGTATTTCCAGCCTCCACAGCAGATGACCGACAGAAGCGCCGACTGCGAACGTCTAGTCCAAAGGGGCGGAGAGAGAGAGAGAGAGCGAGAATGCTTGCCGCCCAAAGAATCGGGAAAATTTGAATCTTTTAGATGGATGGCTACACAGGGTGAACGAGTGAGAGAGAGAGAGAGAGAGAGAGAGTCAGAGCTTTCACCCTCGTTTTCGCTTCCCTCGACCCCCCTTTCTTTGCTTCATCTGCACCTAAAAACATTTATACTTGTTTTTCAAATTTGAAATTTCATTCCATCTATTTTGTTTTGTCTCGCCTTTCCAAGGGGCGAGCCAAGTCACTTGGTTGGCTATGAGCTGTTAGGCAGCCCCTCGAGTAAGGGAGACCCAACATTGGCATGGATGGATGGATGGATGGACCGGATTCCGAGTGACAGCCATATGGACCAAGCCTTCTGCTTTCTTTGATGCTCAATGCTCCAATTCAGTTGATACATGGTCCGTCAATCAAGCGGACCGAACTCGAACCTCCCTCCCTCTCTCTCTCTCTCTCCTTCTCTCTCTTTGTGTGTGTGTGTGTGTGTGTGTGTGTGTGTGTCGAAGCAATCCAATCCGGGAGAAGAATGGGTAGGTAGCGGGCTCGCGCGTCAAGAGGCGACACGGAGTCGTCTCGAAGACACATGCATACGTGTAGGTCTCATCAGAACCAGCGCCTCTCCCTCATCTTACCCCACCACCGCGCCGACTGCCCCTCCTCCCTCGGACCTTCAAAGTCAATCAAAACGTCGACGCCTTGCTCCTCCTTTGCTGCCTCCATATTCCTGCCGTACTCTTCAGCAAACGCTTCGCCGTCCCCCTTCGCCACGGTCTCCTCCGTCGTGTCGCCCTTCCTCTTGACGCTCCTCACCCTCCGCCCCACCCTGACATCCACATCCCACACGGCGCCGCAACCAATCTGCGCGCCGAAGCAGAAGCTTGCGCGCACCAGAACACCCCCGGGCCTGCTCTTGGCCTCGTTGCTGAGCGCTGGCCCGATCTGGCGGACGACCTGCGCGGCGATGGAGCGAGGTTGGTAGAGGGCGCTGAGGCGGTTGGACCAGTTGGCAAGTGATGTGGAGGCGTCGCCGTCTATTGATTCGGAGGGGATTGCAATGACAGGCTCGGGGCCGGTGAGCGGGTCGACGGTTACGCTGGTGAGGATGTGGTTCGGGTGGGGAGGGATGGCGGAGATGGCATTGGGGATTTCGTCGCCGGCGTCTTCGTCTTCGTTCTCGGCGTCCGATGGGATAACAGCTAGCGCCGTCGAGCACGGGGATCGCTCATCGAGCCAGTGCGACACGATCTCCTGATCGCGATAGCGTCCTTCGAAGTTGGTATCGAGCCACATGGCGACGGTGAGCCTTTCGAGGGAATGAAAATGGCGCAGAGGCTTGAGAAGCGTCTCCGCGAGTGGCGTAGGGGTGTAGAGGATGGGCGCCCCCGTGAAGCCGCAGAACTTAAGCTCAGTCATGGTCTGCGGATGGAAAGATGCTATCTCATTTGCCATGAAGCAAGAAGCTGGCCAGTCGAAGGTGGGTTCGAATTTGAAGTCGGCGGTTGGGGTTGGGGGAGCCCTGTTTGCCGCAAAGGCTAGTGCTTCTTCATCTTCGTGATGTAGGCCCCAAATCTCGAAGTCATTTGGTACCAAAGTGTCCAGGGAGTTGTTGCGCTCCTCGTTCTTCCAAGTGTTGCCAAGCGGGAATGAAGTTCCAATCATGACAATCTTTTTTAGAGGGCATGCATGGAGTGATCGTATCGTCTCACGCCTCTCGATGCGCGGGATAGCTCCCTCCATTTTCAAAACCTCGAGCTTCTTCATACGTGGCGCAAACCAGGAGATGAAGCGGCGCCTGCGTGATATTGACCCGACAGCGCTCTGGAAGGGTGCCATGCCCTCCTCCATTGCGTCCTCAGAGCAGGAAATATCGATGCGCAGTTCAACTAGTGTTCGTCCTAGGTCAGACATGATCCGCTCGCGTCTTTCTACTATCTGCGGGCTTTGGTCATGTTGGCTAAAGAACCGGTCCATAGGCCAGGCCAAGCATTGCAACTTGTTGTGGGCCTCCATGAACTCCAGAAAACTCGTTGAAAGCGTGCGATAATCGGCCGCAAATTCGCGCGCATCGAGGAGATATGTTCCTTTTGGTAGACTTTGATGCATTAGCCTCGACCGGATGCTCAATCATGCCAGCATAGAGGATCGCGAAAGAAGTTTCAACCCCAAGGCGAGGTGCCGAATGCTCCCGGTGGTCGTGTTTTCGGACTCCGTACTTTAGCGATTTGACTGCTCCTCACACGCCCCAGATTTGACACCAAGTCTTGGAGTTGACATTTCTTTTGCTACTCACTGCGACAGTGCCTTTAGGGCTAGGGGTCAGAACCAAGACTCGCACATACCTAGACCACGGCGTATTGGCATTGCGCATTTGAAACGCACGCAGATGAGGGAAGTGAAGGGTACTCAGCATGTTGAGCAGGTCATGCACATCCGACTCGTCACGCTCTTGGTAGCAACTAAAAGTGAGCAACATGTCCAGATTCAACGACGTCAGCGTCGGCGCCGTGTCCCATAGCAAATATCGCAGAAACATCACCGGGGGCGCAGGCTCGTGGCCTATAAACCTTCCTGCACCATTCAGTAACGTCTCACCGTCCTTAAGCACCTTTTGTGCCTCGGGAAGCTCCCTGTATGCAAGAGAGTCGTAGAACCAGGCATCTTCCATAGTCTCCAGAGACACTTCCCCGTTGTTCAAGACCGGCGATGTGTATGTCCTATACTCTCCACCGATACCATCCTGCAGCGTCGAAAATGCTTTCCCGCGCGAGGGCGCTATGCCGCGGTACAGGAGAGCGCGGGTCTTGTCGTTCAATATGGTCAGTCTTCTGACGCGAAGACTCTCGATCCCAGTCAAGTCTGGCCAATACGAGTCGCCCAAACGTTTTCGCGACGGCAACGCCAAAGAGCAGCTCTCCAGCCATAGTCGCCTCAAGGGTATTTGCCTCGGGCGGTCTGGGTGCAAGAAGCCCCAGATCAACGTATGCGTCAGATTGTAGTGTCCATATACTATGCGCAAGGTGTGTACGTTTTGCATGTTCCATATGGCCAGTATCAAGAGGTTGCGCGTCCTGGGATCCGGTGATAGGACCATTGACTTGAACGAAAACTTGGGCAGATCATGGTATATGCTCGGAGGGGGAAGGTGGCAGCGGTGGAGGACTGTTTGGACAAGAGACGCAATAGCCGGCTTACTGCGATTCATTAGTTACTGCTTGCCGTCTGAGAGTGCCCTGTAGGAGCAATGCCTTGCCAGCACGAGCAGCTTCTTGATAATTGGAATGTCATCGTGCTCGTCGCAGCGGTTGTCTATGCATCGATGGGCGGCGATTTGCGCTCGTTCGTCCTTTGGATGCAGCGTCCATTTGTCCTTGAGCTCCAAATCTTTCCAAAGAAGAGGTGTTGCGCGCTCGTAGCCCCACGAGCACGTCAGCGCCACGCGCGCCAGCTCGCTGTAATCCAAATACTTGAAGATGGCATGGACAAGCTCGTCGGGCAAAGTTTTGAACTGTGGCTTGATCAGCGCCAGTACTCGTACGTTATGGACCACATTACCTTGGTGAGATTATTGTCCATGGCGATAGTAGCAACGAATGGAGCGGAGAGATGGTAGTGGGGCGCGCTGAGAGGCAACGGGCAACAATGCCGAGCTCCTTACACACCGGAGCTACGAGATAGCCCTATCATATCGCCGGTCGCCCAATGTGGCAATCAGCTTTATGATTGGGCATGGAGCTACCTAGATGGACAAAAACACACATGTGTGCCGAACCTTAATGCGAAGCTTTCTTTGTAGTGGATACACCAGACAGTTCGTAGGAGCATCAGCGGCGAAGGGGTGTAATCATGGACTGCTTGGTGCTCATACGTGAATACATTTGGCGTGCAATTGATAAATAAGCAGCACATGTGTTATACCTCTGATTGGACCGCAGGGTCGGGTAAACCCCGGACATATCAGGGAGCCCTGATTGGACAATACGTGCAGGCGCACGGTCTCCCACACAAGTCCATAGAATGGCCTGTTCTTAGTTCTAGCTTAGTCTCATTATGTTATGAATCGGTCGCTGCCAAGCACAACAACATGAGATGCCATGCCAAACCTTGAAGAATGATTTGACTTCAACGAGTCAGTGTGGCCAGCTACGTCGTCAGCTCAGCTCAGGCACAGAGAAAGTAAGAATCAATATCCTGTTACCTCCTCTCGTACCGTAGCCAACCGTCATGAGCCGTGGTTTATGTCCAGCTGCCAAGCATCCGCCAGCCAAAGGAAGGAGCCTTCAGAGACACTGAAAAGGCATATTGGGAGAGGCTGCAAGGTAACACATCGCATCTTGTCTACATCTACAACTGTACAGCTAAATATCACGTGCAATGTGCTAAAAGCTCCACGACGATGCAGTTATTGGTCTCGTGGGAAGACAAGGAAACCGCTGCAATGGGAACCGAGGAAAGATCAAGATGCTCCTAAAAGATGCACTCCGGCTTTTCCGTTGCACCCCGGCTCTTCCCTCAAGGCCCAATGATGTGCCGCAGGATACAACGGTTCCCATTGTCCGGACACACGTCTTTCCGGACCAGCTGCTTGTCAATCGGACCTGTCGGCCCGCCAACAAACTTGTACGAGATGCCCCCTAGGATCTCATCCTGTCGCTTGTCACTGTTGGGGTACTGCTTGTCGCCCCATTTGCCCAGGTAGTCGAGATACTCGGTCGGGTATTTGTTGGGCTCGGCAGACGTAAACGTGGACTTGCCGGCAGAGTTGCTGAACCTGTAAAAGGCGGCGTTTTGCAGCGGGTCCCAAAGCTTACCGCCTTGTTTGGGGCCGTCCGTGTAGTCCATTAGAAGCCCTTTGCCTAGATTCAGGTCGGGGATGGTATGGTCGTGCGAGCCGGAGACGGCATAGTTGGCGTGCGAGCCGTTGGCGACGTAGTTAACGAAGCGGTCGCCGTTCTTCTCGAGGACGTCGTAGGCGAAAGCTTCACCGTTTCCGTGCTGGCTGAACCATACGTACGTGGGTTTGCCCTTTTCAAAGCGGATCATATTTTGCTCCCTAACTCGTGTTAAGTCTTTTAGTTTACTGCGCCAGTTTATTTCCAACGCTCTTGATCTTGGGCAGGACAGCACGTACCAATCGCCAACATGATTACCTGCGTTGAAGGCATTCAAAACAACTCCGCCCCAGTTGTAAGAGTAGAAGTACTGATAGAACACATCCATGTTGTCGTTGCCCTTGTCGACCATGATCACAGCAACGGAGACTGTGTCCGATGCTTTGCCATCGCAATCAGGAGCAGTCCCCTTGATCCATGCCGGGACCGTCGTGATATCGTCGTTGGAAGTTAACCAGACATTCTTTCCCCCATCTCCGAAGGCGTTGAGTTTGTTTAGATTTGCCAGAGACAACGGCGATGGAGCTCCATCGATCTTATTGAAGTTTACATCCTTTGGCGTCATGTGGTCCAGGTGTGCTTGTATATCGGCCGGAAAGTACAGCTCTTGGTGGTGGAGGTAACAAAGTGGTGCTGAGTGTATCTACGTCAGTTGTTGACATTCGTAAAATATGGGATCGAACAGAACGGAGAGGTGGAAACATGACTGAAGTGGAAACGCGCAACCCCCAAACTCCAGGCGTAGCAGCAAGAGGTAATGCAGTCCTGGTTCGACTTACCATAATCCATAACATACTGCGGCACACCTTGAACTTTTGGTTTCTCAAGCAAGCCGCAGGCGAGGCTGACACCAGCAGCCAGGCTTGCATGCCAGAAAATCCTCTTGCCGAACAACATTTGCAGTCGTATATTAAAGGCCGTTAGAAGTGTATGCACAAGCGCTTCTCCACCATGACTGGGTTCAGACTGGTCTTTATGCGGAAAGGTCGCCTCATTCCCCAGCCCATGTCCGCACTACAAAACGGACCAGACGCCATGGCCACGGGGCCGCCCTGTTCAGCAGCAGCTGAAGCGACGCCGCGTAACGGCACATAGAGTTCCGTAACCTAGATGGATGACTGCGGTGGCGGCGGGGGCAGAGGCCAAGAACTGAGATGGTCATTGCCAATCTGTGGGGAGTGAGTGGCAATGAGCACCTTGTCGGCACTGTGGGAAATGAGCATGTCCCTCTCACATGGACAAATGGGGACCCATGGTGTGTCTGTCCCGCGGCCGAACCGCGTCGGCCATCCCTGTTGATCAAACGGAGGCTTCGTTTGTGCTAGCATGGTTGAGGACGAGAGGTAGAGCGCGAAGCAGTCGGTTTTTCACGCTGTTGTTTGGGGCGCATGACCCATTATTCTGTGCGCATGCTGCCTCGGCAGTGGCCAAAGTGAATTAACCATATCGTCTCGTGTTCGAAGCTCTCTCTTCGTGTTCTGCTCTTGTTTGCCAGACCTATCCGCATGGTTCGTCCACTCTTACGTCGCGCCAGCTATTCAGCTTCTTGGGGCCATGTTTGATGCGGATACCCAACAAGGTTATTGCCGTTGTCCGGCACTCTGGATGGCTCTGGACATAGCCGCGAACCTTCCGAAGCAAGTTTACGCACGCGATATCTTGCTGGGATGATTTTCTTGAGCAAAATGTGAAAATCATCAGCCCCGGCAGAGGGAGCAATGCTAATCTGGGACGACTCGGAAGGCCGGGCGACTAGGGGTAACGCGGTATGCCATCTCCACAATCTCAGCTAGACAGTTTCCAGTTAAATCAGGCCCGTGCTCGTGATCCTACCTTCACACACCTCGTTCATGCTGCTATCTCGGGAGGTGAGGTCATTGCATGCTATTTTGTCCCACGCGCTCGCACGCTTCGTGCAACGCTGGGTGTGACACAAAAGTAAGACGCCGTTTGAAACCGGACCAGCTACATCGCGCAGTTGGTCCCCGTGCTGGTCTTTTCGGGTATTAAACCACATCTACCTTCGAAACAAGCTACAGTAAGGTACAGCCACCGCCGCTAAGGAACTGCTAATGTCAACACCAGCCTTAAAGTATGCAGCACCATTTTCGCCTACAGGTCCATATATCTCCGTGTCTTGAGTTGCCTCTATTCTATGATGACCGCACTCCAATAACACATGTATTCATCCGTGTAGAGTAATGCTCGCTCGTAAGGTGGAATCACGTGGACAAACCCACCCATCTATGTACCTGTCTTATGGATCCGCCGAATTTTTCTTCTTGATTCATCGGAAGCCACGGGCGTGGCATACATGCATGACGTTTCATATGCCTTCGAGAAAGTCCAAGCTCATCACGACGTTGCGCCCTGGGACGCCGTCGATAAAGCCAAAGACGCTCATATGACGTACTACGAAGGATTCTGTCAGCAATCAAATGCGTCACGCCAAAGGGAAAAGGCTTCTTACTGGAATGAATAGGTAGGGGACCTGGCGCTCATACTCCGCCCACGCTTCGCCATACTGTTGGCGGCAGCGCTGAATGTCTCTTCTCGCGCGGTGGATGATCATAATTGTGAAAAATATAGGGTAGAACCATGGGAACGGGCTGCGGAAGCCAGTGATAAGGCCCCAGTTCATGGCAAACCAGAAGTCGCATGTGTAGTGGATCTTGCGGGCCAAACCGTACCAGCCATCGCAAAGGAGGTTCTTGCCAGTCTTTGTTTGGATGGTCTTGGGGTTCTTGACGTACTGCCATGGCAGCTGAGGAAAAGTCTTGCGCACCTGACCGTTGCCTCTCTCGGTATGGCGGAAGTGGTTCTTTTGGCTGTTGGTGGTGTCCCAAATCCAGTAGAAGAACAGGTAGGCAGCGAAAAGAAGAGCAAGTACCCACTTAGGGTGCTTGTACTCTGAGGGGTGGTGATTTGCGAGGTAAATAGTGCAGTGGCAGTAGCTAAGCGGTACACCAGCCAAGTTCCAAAAGGCGAGCATGAAGCCAAGCTTCTCAAAGTACATGTCCCTACAGTTCAGTCAGCGATCCTCGATTCTGAACAAGACTTTGGTTTGTGTCCCACCAGGTCGGGACAATCAAATGTTCGCCCTTGCTGCAAGCGTTCGCATACAGCCAGTGTGCCATGACCAGAAATGCGACTTCTCCGCTAACATATCCGTACTGCTCATACTGCCTAGAAGCAGTACCGAGAGAAATGAAGAAAAGCATGTACCAAGGGATGCGGACCTCGAAAAACATCTTGAAGTCGAGCCAGCCAAACAACCTGGGGTTGAGCTCCGAGCCCATGAAGAAGTCGTAAACCGGAGACCCAGTCATCCTGATGGTGACGCCGCGGACATGGGCGCTGACGTAGAAATAAATGCTGAATAAGAAGCCGGTGATGATCGCGACTGACATGAGAGGGCCAAATTCGTCAATCAGCGTGTAAAGCTTGAAGTGACCAGTGTAGTGCAGCACGGCACTGAGGACGATGTTGGCGTAGAAGCTCCATACGGCAGAGCAGTAGTAATCCAGCTGCTTGCCGCCCAGGTGAGGGAGAGATTGACCCTTGGCGTAGACTCCGGGCATGTACAGGTAGAAGACGACTTGAATGGCCAAGAACGTCCAGTATATGGTCCACGCCCGAGCATGAGGATATGCGCCCTCGTAGCACAGCTGCACCAAGTGCCGCAGGAATTCGGTGATGCTTTGGCCCTCGGCGGGCAGGGGAAGGCCTCCGTCGTAGTAAGTCGCACCCGCCCACATGTAGTACATCAACAGCGGGAATCCGATCATCAGTGTTCCTGTACCAAGCGAGCCACCAAATTCTTTGTGGTCGGTCTGCGGTTGCGTGGGGTCAATGACCTTCCTCTCCGCAAACTCTTCCTTGGGCGGCTTCTCAGTAGCCCCATTTCCATTGGCGTGTATATGCCCCTGTGCCGCTCCATTGACAGGCCCCCATGAGGTGCTGAAGCCGTTTGATGTAGGTGCAGGCGTGGTTTCTTCTTCTCCGGACTCCGCTTCAGCGTTCAGAGCTGCCGATCTGCGCGTGGTGCGCCGCTGGCGGCCCGGAGTTTCGACATAACCCGGATTGGTAGGCTTCCTAGATGGCTGTCAGGCGTTGTGCCGCATGTTTGAGATTTCCGGTTGATGAAGAGAGTGTGCCAAGGTGATATGCGCCAGCGCATGGCTGTTTGGGCAGGTTGGAGGGCGTTTACCTGGGCGTTGCGCCTGTCTGCGAGCGCGTTACTCTTTGCGACATGATTGACTCGCGAGAGCAACCGAAGACTTAGGAGCTATTCCGTGATGATGCAGGCAATGCTTTGGGATGAGAAAAGATGAGAAAGATGCGCGTGGATATCGGCGACCGACGGCCCCTTGTAGGATGAGCAGTTGAAGTCGGCCGGGTGGTGAGACTCGGCGATGCAGTCCCTTAGCAAAGTTGGCCGCCCTCGGCATGTTGACCAACTTCGCTTAGGTAGGCTCCCCGGTGCGGCCCTCCGCTCGGGCAACGCCGGCAGAACCAATTACATCATTCCCGCCCGTTTTGAGGCGCCTTGACCTAGACTGGATGCTCCAAAGCGAACGCGACCTCTCCTGGGGGCCTGTTGATATTGCTCACTGACCAAACTGGATATTGTTCTCACGGCTACGTCGGTTGGTGGGCTCGCCTCATGCTTACTTCTACCCCTGTGATCCACATGCCGCTGCAAGATTACCGAGACCAGACCAGCCAACCAGGTGAGCATTCCTCCACGAATCCTTGACTACGCCCCTCTCCTTACATTGGTGCTCATCAACGTGATCTTCTTTTTCTTCTTCTTCCCCCCGCCGCCTGAGTTGGCCGCAGCGCCGCTTCTGGAACTTTCACCTTCGCCAATAGACATGGCTTGCACTTGAGCCATCATTTCTTCCTCTGGGAACAAGTCCTTCTCCCAGTCTTGCAACCAGCCGTCGGTAGGAACATCTTGATCGTGCGACGATGCATGGAGAGGAGGGGTTGTAGGAGCTATAGCTGTCGTTCCCCAAACAGTTCGAGGGGCGCTTGGGCTGGTTGAAGGAGATGCCAAAGATGCAAAAGCGGAACCCTGCCTTCTTGGCGCGTAAGGGGGCGAAGATGATGTGTTGTCAACCTCTGATCCATGCGTCTCTAATGAGCCTAGGGGCTGAAAGTCATCTGCTGTAAAGCGGTTGTCTGAAGCACTTGGTCGCTTGCGCCGGGCCTGGGCATAGGTCTTTTGGTCTTCTTCTTTTTCCGCGCGTATTCGCGCCTTCTCTTCTCTGGCCTCCTTTTCCCGATTTCTTTTCCGCCTTCGCTCAATTTCGGACTTGAACTGTTCCAGGATCTCTGGCGGGACAGTATCTGTCCAATCGCATTCTAAAAATGCTACCTCGCAGCCATATGGTAAGTGGGCCAGGTATTTGGTTCTTTTCCTTAGCTCGTCATCTACGACGTGGCCTGTAGAGACTCGCTCGACTCTGGGAAGAATCGTGGTGGGAAATGAGGCAAAGTCGCCGAAAGCCGTTTTCAAGATGCGGATGTCGAGCGAAGAGAGATAATAATGCAGGGAGGCTTGGTAGAAGAAATACTCAGAAGGGGGCTGATGCTCGTGTTGTCGGTTGCGGAACTCGGCGAGCGACGTCGACAGATTGCTTACTGCCTCTGACTGTCCAGCAGAAGCTTTCGTAAATTCTGATGAGACAGCAATGGGAAGGAGGTCAGATTCAGCTTCAGGTGCTGGATCTGTGGATCCTGTAGCACCCGGCTGCTTTGCCTGAGACTCATTGCTTTCGGCATTCCCTGGAACTGGTGGCATGTCGCCCAGGACCGGCGTGTCCGTCTGAACCGTGGCTTTTCTGGACCTAGCATCCAAGGGTTTTGCAGGCATGGCTGGAGGATTGCCAATACCTCTGAACTTCTCTTTTGTATCCTGTATCATTTTGACCGCTTTCCGAGTCCACGAGGTGTCTTCGCCGAACATGAGTTCATCTTCGCGTGCCTGTCGTTGCACTTCTTCAATCTCCTCATCAAACTGCTGCATCATGTAGTCTTCGCTGCCCTTCATGATGCGAGCGTAGTCCATGACTTCGGCAGCAATGTGCCAGGGGACCTCCTCGTTTTTGGGCAGCATGTCCGCCCCATCTCTGGGCAACGCGAGTGTGCTAGCCGCAGGACGCATTATCAACCGAAGCACAACATCTGCGCCCTCTCTTGGAGGCTCTCCTTCCTGGCCCCAGTAAAATCTTACTGGTCGCGTCTCGGAGACGTATATCTTGTCCTCGCAAAGAGGGCATTTTTTCGATCGCGCTTTCTTTTCCGGTACTTTGGCGTCTTCGTTCTCCGAGTGCATGAACCTAATCAAGCACGGGAGACAGAAGATATGCCCGCATCTCGCCATTCGCGGTGCTACCGGGGTACCAAGGCAAATCGGGCAAGAGGCAGACTGAGACTGCGCCGAGGCCAGAATCTGTAAGACATTATTCCAGTCCAGATGGATGTCGGCGTCAGTACTTTGTGGATGGAAATTGGCCCGGGGATCAACAATGAATCGATAGTTGGCATGAACATATCTACAAGTAACGTTAGAAGGCGAACAAAACGGGATACTCGGACTGGCCATACCTAGCCTTGTCTACGGCGTGGTAGCCAGATCCCAGGCCCCATGTCGGCCTTCGGTGACTGCGGCCATAGCCTTGGCCGCCGTAGTGATGGTGCTGGGGGCGTGGTGGAAGGCTAAAGTTCATCAAATGAGTGATTGAGGTCTGGCCTTTGCGGCTGTTAGTGGAGCTCATGGCGATCTGCGTCGGTCAGGTCATGTCGAAAGCCAAATTCGAGGTAGGCATGCACGTACAGCTTCCGCCAGAGCATCCTCATCTGCGCCGGCGAAGCGCTTGGAACTCTTGTGCTTCTTTTTTGAGGGCTGGCTGGTTCGTGGCGAGGGACTGGAGCGCGAAGCCACACGTGCACCAAAGCTGCCGGAGCCTCCAAAGCGCCGTACGCCGTAGTTGTCTCCAGTCGCGATGGACGCAGCCTGAGACTGGGCTGGAGGCGGTTGATTCGAAGCGTTGGTTGACTTGGATGCGGCAATGCTGGACTGATTTGCAGACATAGCGGTGCGCACCAATGACGAAACTGCGGGGGTGAGAGTGCCCGCCAGAACCCTCGCCAGGAGGTAGCAGCAGAGTTGGTCAGAGGCTTGCGGACAAGGATGGAGGATATGGGGGTAAGATCGATGGTGACAGGGCAAGTGTTGGCTGTTTGGCCCCCCGAAGGTGGACTTTGGGGGATGAGGGAGAGAAGAGTCACTGGAGGCAGGTCGGCTCACTTAGCTACCCTCGCTACCTACGTTTGATGCTCGGGCTGTCAGAGGCGGAGGACGGATCACGTGCAAGCGGACAAAGTCGGTTCTGGATGTGCGCCACAGGACAGAGTCTGCAATTGAGAAAGATCGAGTGGCGTTGATTGTTGTTGCAGACACTGTCGAGGCGGCTGAGTGGCGGGGTGTTTGTAGACGGGTACATTCACATGGACGTCTTGGTTGCAAAAGCGTTGGAAGATGGATGACACGGCGCACTTTGTGACAGCCCGGCGTCGACATATGCGCGACACTGCGGTGACGGCAACGAAGGAGAAAAGTCGAGGCCGTCTTCATCCTGCACCCAGCTAGTCACAGTTCGATTGCCAGCCAGGACAGGAGAGGAGTTGAATGAGGCACTGCCTACGCATGGAAAACCCATCTGATTGCTGGACCGTGGACGAGGATGCCGCGTCATGCCAACGCCGTCTTGGATACACGGGCAAACGAGCGAAGCGCGCGTTTGTTGCTTGGCAGAGAAGTGATGGAAACACTGTCCCCGCCGGCGAAGGAGAAGATTTCCCCAAGAGACTGGCAAAGACAGGCGTGGTCTGGTCGGGTCTGGTCTGGTCGTATCACTGCCACTGCCACTGCCACTGCCACTGTCACTGTCACTGTCACTGTCCCCTTGAGCCACGCGATCGTCGGCCTTCTTCCGGCAGCTTGTCCCTCTGTTGCTCGTCACGCTGCCCTGATGACCTCAAACCACGCACCCGCAGCAAATTATCAATCCAACCTGACCCGCCATCCTTCCGCCAACTCCAAAAACACCACCACAGCTCCCTCCACGCTCTCCTCCATCCAAAGAGGCCCCCCTCTACAGCGCATCCGGCGTTGTCCGCCGCCCTCGTTCCCCACCTGCTGTCGAAGGCGCGTCTTGGCGGCCTTCATCTTCTCCTCACGCCGCCTCACGTCGGTCGCTAGGTCCTTGACCGGCCAGCGCTGACCGTGAGGCACAAGTCTCCATCATCTACCCATGGCGCCCGGTCCCCACGCCGGCATGCCTTCTGGGGCTGCCATGAGGAGGCAAAACGACTTCTACCACATGCCGCCGCAGGCCCACTCGCCTGCGCCGATGCATGTCTACGCCGGCTACCACCATCCTGCCCATCTCCACGCCGGTCATCCATACTACGCTCAACACTACTATCCTGCGGCATACAATGCTCATCCGCAGTATCAACACCCTTTGCTGCCGCGGCCATATCACCCTCAGCAGCCTCCGCCACCGCAGCATTCGCCCGTCGTGGTTTCCTCTCATCCCCACGCCCATTCCGTTGGTCCCATGCATCGCCAGCACGTCCGCTCTCCGCCTGTTGTCCACGCTCACACGCCTCCGGCAGCCTTGGTTCCACAATCCTTTACGCCGCAGCCCGCGCCCTCCACGCCTTCGGTTAATTCACAGCCATTGGTATCACCTTCAACTCCAACAACCGCACAAAGCACCTCCACCACGCCGCCCATCCCGGGCTCCTCGCGGCCATCCTTCTCGTCAAGACACGTGCCTCCGGCGCTGGGAGCCAGGATGCCTTTTTACCCACCGGTATGATTATCCTCAGGCTTCACGTTGACTAACCTGCTGACCTTTCGACAGCTCCCCTGGTACTCCAACCCCGATGAGCCATTTCCCCCCAAAGCGCGACGACAACGGAGGCGGAGGCGTGACCAACCCACGTCGGACGAACCTTTGCTAGAGCTGCCTGCAAGGGAACAATCGGCAGAGCCAACACAGCCTGAGAGCTTTGAGCAACAGGAGGAGCAAAGGGATCCGCCAGAGGCCCCCGCGATCGCGGCCTCTGAACTCGACACGCCTGGCACTTCTCAACCTCCTTCGGACACCGATTCGACGCATCCGACGACTCCCTCATCTGCGCTTCCTTCCTCTACTCCTCGCGCACAAGCTCCTGCGACTCACAACCGAAAGGGTACCGTTCCAGCTGTGCCCCTCATACCCATTAAGCCTGTTGTCCCGCCCGTACCTGCGTCGCGAAGGAAGAGTAGTGCCACCGCGTCGACAGCCGGACGCCCAGCCACTGCTGTTGGGGAATCGAAACAAGAAGAGGAGAGCTCGGCTCCACAGACCTCGGCATCTCCCGTATCTGAGAGAACTGCGACTGCAACCTCGCCTCCCTCTAAGGTAGCCCCTCCAAAGTCATGGGCTGACCTGGTAAGAACGAAAAATTCTGCCGGTCCAGCGCCACCTGCAGCAGCGAATGGTGCAACTGCCCCAAATGGCTTCGTGCCACCAAAGAGCGACTCGCTTGTCGACGTCCTCCGGACATTCGAGGCTGGCGACGACGGTAAGATTGCTTTCATCGAGCCGCGCGGACTTGTGAATACCGGCAACATGTGCTATATGAATTCGGTAGGTTGACATCGGAAATCTTGGAACTGCTGCAGTGCTGACGTGAGGAAGATTCTTCAAACACTTGTTTTCTGTACCCCGTTTTACGAGTTCCTCGATCTAGTTGGCAAGCGTGCAGCGTACAGCTTCAAAAGCGAGACACCTCTGCTTGATGCCATGTAAGTTTTGAAAATATATGACGGGACATGCCGAGGAATGCTTAATTGACCCAAACCCAGGATTCTGTTCATGCGTGAATTTCCCATAATTGATTCTGCTGTTTCACAAGAGCAACTGAAACTCCGGCTCAAGGACATGGAGCTGGAGCAGTACGGCGATGCATTCACTCCCGAGTTTGTTTACGACGTCATCAAAAGTCTTCCTCGATTTTCATCCATGAGGGTAAGCCTTTCGTCCCTAAAGAGTGGAGTATCTGCTAACTGTTCACAGCGTGGGCATCAGCAGGATGCTGAGGAGTTTTTGGGTTTCCTTCTGGCAGGTCTTCATGACGAATGCGTACACATGATGAAGAAGGCTTCGTCGGACGCCAAATCTGGCAAAGACGTTACAGCCCAACCACCAGCGACAGAAAACGCGGTCGATGGCTGGATGGAAGTCGGCCCAAAACAGAAAGCAGCAATCACCAGGTCGTCCGGCATGGTCGATTTCGATACTCCCATCACCAAATTGTTTGGGGGCAAGCTTCGCTCAGAACTTCGCGTCCCGGGTCTGAAGCCCTCGGTCACCCTCGAACCTTATCAACCGCTTCAACTTGATATTGGAGCACCAAACATAAACAATATAGTCGACGCACTCAGAGGCCTCACTCGCCCTGAGACACTCCAAGGCGACTTCAACTCCCCACGTGGCCCCGGCACGTCGGCAACGAAGCAGGTTTTCATCGAGTCGCTACCACCGGTCCTCATTCTACATCTCAAGCGCTTCCAGTACGACAACACTGGAGGCACTCAGAAGATCTGGAGGAAGGTCGGATACCCCTTGGACCTTGAGATTCCAAAGGAGGTTTTCCCGCCGCACTCGCGCCCTGGTCTTGCCGTCAAGGGCGGCCAACCGAAATACCGTCTGACGGGAGTAGTGTACCATCACGGCAAAACTGCCAGTGGTGGCCACTACACGGTCGATGTACGTCGTCAAGACGGCAGGGAGTGGATTCGCATGGACGACACAGTCCTCCGCCGTATCCGCACCGAAGACGTGGCTGAAGGCGGCAGCGAGGAGGACCCGCGCGTGCTTGCAAAGGCCCTCGAGCAACACAAGCAAGATACGAGCACAACCAAGAACATTTACGAGCAGGCTGGCTTTGATCAGGAAGATGAAGAAACGCAGACGGAAGGAGGGTGGAGCCAGGTCAATGGCTCGGGCAGCTCCAGCGCAGTTGGGAAGAAGTGGGCGGGGGTTGTCAACGGCACGGCGACACCATCATCGGGCGGCAAGAGAACACCGATGCAAGACAAGGGCGCCAGAGACAAGGTAGCCTACATCCTCTTTTACCAGCGGGTCAGGTCATAGACCTCTGGGGCTACAAGTGCTACAAGCAACCAACGACGAGCAGCCGCAGTCCGGAAAGTTAGATTAGCAGCGACGTCGACTTGTGAATGAATCGAAGACTTATGGGATCGGCGGGCAAGGCTTGGTCCGGAAAAATGAGGGGGTCCTTGGTGTTAGAAGGATGGCTTTTGGGAAGGTTGTATATAGCATAATTGTCTCGGTTATGTGGGGGCAGCAGTGTGGAAGGCGAAGAATAGAGGGGTTAGGTACGATGGCGTCGTCGAGGTGATGGTGACGCCATGTGGAGAGAGACGTCACAGCAACCATGTGGGGAGCTGTAGTGGAGAAGATGGGCCGGAGCAAGATACGCAGGAGGCTTGTGCGGATTCCTAGCATAGCAACGAAAACTATCCAGACGACGCTGGACAAGATGAAGCAACTCGACGGCGTCTGAATCGAAGGGCTTTGGCACAATCGCGGCATGCAGATGTAGCGGCTACATGTAGTGTCGGACACAGATGCGAGAGGACAGGGCCGTGTCAGGGATGGAGTCCAAGCTCCCCTGCTTCGGCTGTAGGGGGTGGTGGACGTCCATGGCTCGGGGAATGTCGACAAGGACCCTCGGACGCGGCAAGACGCCAATGACAGGCGTCAAGATTGAGTTGGCAGGTGGCAGGAGGTAGCTAACGATCAAAGGGATTCAGGGACAACCTGTCGACGACCAACAGACGGCGGATTGGCGGTGGATGCAGCTCACACAGAACGGCCGGGAGTTGATTGGTGCAGGCTGCTGACGTACAATTCGCGGGGAAAGCTTCCATTAAAGCTGAGGCTGAGGTGCCCAAAGGGTAAACCCCAATGCATGTCACTCTCCAATGCTATCACAGTGCAGAGATACCTCCCACATCGGCCACCGGACGCAGACAGACGCATTCACCCATCGTTCTCACTGCCACACCCCCCTCCCCCTCCTCTCCGCACCCACACTGCCTATCTCGTGCTCCTCGAACCATCGGGCGACTTGAGGCGACGGCACAGGCTCTTGGTCCTTCGACTCGCCTGAGTCGATCCACAGCCAACGTCATCATCCCTCCTGTTCCTTCACCTTTGTTGTACTTCCATCTACCTATTCTACCACCACCGACCCCAACTCCTCTCTCATCTGTGACTTTTCGCCCACACCTCCAATAACCTTGCACCATGATTCCCCGCTTCGCACCGGCTCTCCGCACCCAGGCGGTGCCTTCAGCGCTGCGCTCCTTCACCGCTCTCGCTGCCCACCGTCAACCTGCGCGCTCTCCATCGCTCGCAGACGTCGAGCCCAATGGAGCCGCCAAGTTCGACGAGAGGCAGCGCGCCTTTCGACAGCAGCAGAAAGAGCAGGCCGCGAGGCGCGAGAGAGAAGAGAGTGGGTTACCTTCTGCATTCCAATCCCCAGCCGCCGGTGATGTGTCTGCGTCTGGTCCCTCTGCATCTGCTTCGTCCGATTCAATGCTCGCCAAAGCCGTTCACTCACTTCCTTTCGTGCTTGCAGGAGAAGCCAAGGCGCGCGAAGAGGCCCAAGATGTCGGCAAGTCAAAGGGCAAGCTCTCGACGCTCATCTACGGCACCCACGAGGGCCGCAACCTGGACCGCGACATGGAGAGGAGCTTCTCGCAGGTGCTTGCTCGCGGCAAGTACGTCCACTCGATCGTCACCCACGAGGTCAAACCGGACAAGGTGGACGAGTACGTCGAGCTCGTCGGCAATTGGTATCCGCGCATGGCTGCATCGCCCGAGAACAAGGTCAATCTTGTCGGCAGCTGGAGAACAGAGGTCGGGGATTGCGACACATTCGGTCAGTTCTTCTGAAGTACATGCCAACTGGTATAGAATGCTGATTCGCAGAAACAGTCCACATTTGGGAGTACCAGCGCTACGAGGGTTACCATGAATCACTCCACTCGATTCAATTCCATCCCGATTTCCCCGGATTCGACAAAAAACTCAAGGCTCTCATCAATTCGAAGCGGTCGTCGCTGATGCAGGAGTTCTCGTTCTGGCCGACCACTCCGCCCCGCCGTCTGGGCGGCATCTTTGAACTTCGCTCGTACACGCTGCACCCTGGCAACTTGCTCGAGTGGGAGACACACTGGCGAAAGGGACTCAAAGCCCGGCGCGAAGTCATGGAGGGTGTCGGCGCGTGGTTTGTTCAGATTGGAGATCTCAACACGGTGCACCACTTGTGGCAATTTGCCAACCTCGAAGAACGCAAGATTCGCCGGGAGCAGAGCTGGAGCGTCGAGGGTTGGGGCGAGACAGTCCACAAGACCGTGCCGCTTATTCAGACGATGAAGAGCCGCATCATGATTCCCATGCCATGGAGTCCGGTGGCATGAGGCGACAGATTAAGCTAGAGATTTTGACGAAGAACGATCGCTGGTACTTCTTCTGCAGGCGGAAACTCGATTCGGACGGTGGATTGGGCGGAATGGAAGGATGGCTGATGTGCATTTTCCGCGCGTTGCCAGTGTGGTCAATCTGCGTGGCCATGGTAAAAGGCTTTTGAGCAGGCCGACTTTCAGACGGGTTTTGTGTGGTAGCGAAGGAAGCTAGCAGTGGGGGCCGTTGATCACGCATGTGGAAACGAAAACGGAACAAATGAAGTCGTGCTCGAAATCCCGAGGCACCGTAAACCTGCGTGTATTAAACTACTGTAAGATGCCAGCAAAGCACCCGTTGTGAAGGTGTACGAGCCGTGCCGTTATTGGTATCGGGAAAGTCAATCTCTGGGACTGGCGTGGATTGGTCTTGCAGCAGCAGCAGCAGCAGCAGCGGCAGCGGCAGCCTATCATGGCACGCACATGTCTTCGAGTCGCGTGGTCCGAGCGATGACGGCGATGGAACGCGTCCGATCAAGAAATTCGTCGAACCAAGAACCGTAAACTTCACTCTCCGAAGCAACTTTTCCTCCCTCTCACCCACCTCTCTTGGCCTCGCGCTAACGACCTGACGACCGCGACGACTCGTTTACGCACACACCTACGACCTCAAGAAAAAAGCGAGCCACGCCGGGTTTCTTTGAGCTACCATCTCACGCGCACTGCTTTCACCGCGCACGCCATTACAGGTCAGGAAAGAGCCAGGACGAATTCGAGGAAGCAGAGGCGGCAGATTCACATTCACCATGGTCTACATACGTCAAGACAAGCTTCCGCGGCTCAAAGAGTACAAGTACTCGGGCGTCGACCACTCTCTGGTCTCGCGCTACATAATGAAGCCTTTCTACACCAATGTCGTCATCAACATGTTTCCGATGAGCATGGCGCCAAACGCCATAACGCTCTCCGGCTTCAGCTTCGTCGTCGCCAACTTCCTCACCATGCTCTGGTACTCGCCCGGCCTCGACGTCGACTGCCCGACGTGGGTCTACTATTCCTGGGCGATCGGTCTTTTCCTGTACCAGACGTTTGACGCCGTTGACGGGACGCAAGCGCGCCGGACCAGGCAGAGCGGACCCTTGGGAGAACTCTTTGACCACGGTGTGGATGCCGTCAACACCAGCCTCGAGGTGCTCCTGTTCGCGGCGGCAATGAACCTCGGCCAAGGCTGGAAGACGGTCATGATTCTTTTCGCTAGCTTGCTCACCTTCTACGTGCAAACCTGGGACGAATACCACACGCACACCCTGACGCTGGGCATTGTCTCCGGTCCAGTTGAGGGTATCCTGACCCTCTGCGTCGTC
The DNA here is from genome assembly GCA_020351975.1 of Phyllosticta ampelicida. Taxonomy (NCBI): domain Eukaryota; kingdom Fungi; phylum Ascomycota; class Dothideomycetes; order Botryosphaeriales; family Phyllostictaceae; genus Phyllosticta; species Phyllosticta ampelicida. The sequence goes on from JAIFKG010005040.1 coordinate 27,154, forward strand.
TACGCTCTGACCGGCTACCTGGGCGGTGGCAGCTTCTGGCATCAGGGAATGCTGGCGACGCTAGGCATCAGCAGACCTGAATGGCTGCCAGAGCTGGTGTACAACATGGAGTGGACTGAGTGGTACATGGTGTACGGCGCCATCATGCTCGTCTTCAACACAGTCTTAAGGTCAGTATAACCACGCCCACCCCCTTGCAGCGCCAACGTACACCG
>JAIFKG010005045.1:0-39582 GCA_020351975.1 Phyllosticta ampelicida
GGTGCGGGCTTTATTTGCCTCTGTTGCGCGGGACGGGGGAGGCACATGCGAGCATTTGGAGCACAGCTTTGGCTATCGCGAGATCCTCCTGTCGACCATGTGGAAATTGACAAAGTGAAGAGACCGCCAACTTGGAGATACGGAGGGGTTTTCGAAGGTACTGATCGGTTTACAGGCCAAAATTCAGTTGTTTTGGTCATGGACTATCGCAGACTCGGAACAGTATCAATAGCACCGCCGTAGCTGCAGCCGTTGCCTCCTTCGCTGCAACAATATGGCAAGGAGAAAAAACATTGCAGAAATAAGGAGGCAGGTAACATGTCGCATATGAAGGGCAATTTTGATGAGCAAGTTCGAATTACAGATTTATCAGCTGACAGCCGCCGCAACCTGCCCAAAGGAAATAAAACATCTCATCGAACCCGATTGCTCTATTCTAGAACGCCGCGAACGCCTTGCCGGCCGGCCATGCATGCTCGTGCTAAAGCACCGCGGCGAGAATATGGACTCCATCTGCGATCGGCAGGTCTGATACCATTCACTGATGCTTTTGACTTCGCCGGATTGCAAAGCTCTTTGTGAATGGCTCCGCGGCACCGTCGGGGGATGCCATCATCCAACAAGCAGCGATGACAAAAGTCGCCCCAAGTTGCAACCAATTTCGATACCCCAAACTATTTTTTTTTTACGTCGCGTTCCACGTGTTCCCCGGAGGAAACGGTGGTTTTTCGTGAATAGCTCTCGCTAGATGGAGATCTTTCCCGACTCCATCATCTGCTGCAAGCGAGCCACCTCATCCAGCGTTTTCGCGCTCTTGAGCAGCTCCTTGATCTTTTCGCGCTCCTCGCCTGTCAGCTTGGTCACGCCGGCGCCGTTGCTGGTCCTCTCGGTGCTGTGGCTCATGTCAATGGTTGAGGAGCGCTTGCTCATGATCTGGCACAGGAATTGGGTCAGCATAAGGCAGGTGGTAAGATGATGGAAGGATAAGACGCACCTTCATTGCGAGCTCCGTGGGCTCCTCTGATGTGCCGAACAGCTCAACGGCCTTTTGCCGCTCGGCCTGCGATACGTGCGCACAGTCGAGGAAGCGGAGGCTCTTGCAGCGCCAAATCAACCAGAGGCGATAGTTCTGCACACAATTTAGCCAGCGCGCAAGCAGCCATGCCTAGGAACGCATTACCTCGTTACTTGTGACCGGGTTGCCCATGAGGTGGGCCGAGCTCAGCTTCTGCAGCTGACCCAGCGGATCCAGATCGGCCAGCTCCCTGATCTTGTTGTCCGTCGCCATCAGATTCATCAAGCTTGGCAGCTGTTCGGCGATGGTCGGTTGAATTTGCTGCAGGCGGTTTTTGCCAATGAGGAGCGTGGAGACGCGCGGGAGCTTGGGGAAGTTGCCAAGAGTGGTGATACGGTTATCCACAAAATCGATGCATTCGACGTCCTAAATTTCGTGAGCGAAGCTTGTCAGCGTCCAGAATTTCGAGAACATATGCTTGCGCGACGCGGAGGTTGGTGCAATGGCGGTAGCAGCTTACTTTCGAAATGGTTCCCATATTCTCGATCACGGTGATCTGATGGCCTGTTTATGGCAGAAATGATAGTATCAACACAGCTCTTTGCGACTCAAGTGTAGCATCTGTTCTTCTCAGTGTACGCACCTCTCAGCAACAGTTCGCGCTCACCGAGCGGGTTGATGTAGGACAGGGCATTGCCGATGAGCTCGGCGGACAACCGCATGTTGGAGGAGGAATTGATTAGGGTCAGGTGCAGTGTTGGCAGGGCGGTTGCGATGGTAATGAACTGATTGATGCAACGTCGCGTGCGCGGATTTCTGGAGTCGGCGTCGTTGCGGCTGTCGCGAGTATTCTGCCATAGGCGGTCAGGCGAGCCACGATCTTACGTCATCACACTTACTCGCTAGGTAGGTTGGAGTCCAACCTCATTCGATCAACAATTACTCTCTCTCTCTCTCAATCAACCTTTTTCATCATCTTTATAGATTTCTTGAGATTGTATATCAGGAGACACCCTTTGATTTCTTCAATGCATTCTTGCCTACTAGAGCACAAATCTCGCCATTTCAAGCCATGTGCACTGCCAACTGAGCCGCAATCTGGCGTTTCTCTGACATCCAAAGGATTGATTGAACATTGCTTCCTTTTCTTCTTACCGAATCGATTAAGATCTTTTCTCGACCGTAGTCTTCAATATCTTCCATTTCTTTATATTGCTTACAACATTAATCGCCATTGTTGATAGAAGAGCTTGAAAACCACCACAACCGGAAACCCCACCACATTTGCCGTCGATGCCGTTTTTGGGACCATTTTATTGGTTATAGTTTCTCCACAAGCTACTGTTTTGCTGATATTTTGTCGAAGTTATCTATCTTAACCGTGGGCGAATGCTGCGCTGCGCCCAACAGATAGTTGGTTGTCTCCGCACCATGAGTGGCTAATCGGTAGCCGGCCAGTACTCGAAACCGAACCATCGTTGGACCGGACTCAGTGTTGTTATATCGACTCGCACCAGGGAAAACTTCTAGTAGCTCTTGCTTTATCATGTCCGATTGCTCCCGCCGCTGGTGGAGCCGCTTCCAACCCCGGCCAGCCTCCTGATCATTTCCGGCGCCTGTCTAGCACTACCTCAGGCTCGATGCATGCACCCCCTTTCTCTTTTGTTTGCCCTTCAAATCTATTTTTGATCCATGGTGTTGAACAATCTTCATAAACTTTTTGATTCCATGTCTGGACACTCTTAGCTGCCATGTGTTGTGACTACTTGTACTCATGTTGTATTCACAATACACGCATACTGCTTAATAGTCAGGCTTGCCATCACTCTTACTGATCCAAGGCTGGGTACATAGCATCCGTGCTATCGACGTCAAACTTTTGGAACATACCTTGCAATTGACCTTCTACTATTTGAATTGAATCTACTGGCCTGGCCGCTCCTCTAGCTGGCTTGGGTTTTGTTGTGTGACGTGACCACACATTGCCGTCTCCTACATATACTCTCTGGTGTTGCGAAGACGTAATCACATGGCCAGCACCGGCAGCCGCGCAGGTGGGTGGTCATCCACCTCCACAGAGAAGCCGTCACTGCGAGTGGAACAGGGGGAAGGAGGGGGTTAGGGGTTGCAAAGGTGGAAGGATCAACGAAGCGGAATTGTGGCGGTATTCCAGCTTCAAGGAGGAACTCTGCGGCGCGCTTGGCGTGTCGCTGGTTAGTGAGGAGCGTGCTTAAATCTCTAGGAAGTTTAAGCTTCGCTCGAACGGCGTCGTAGCTAGGGCAGGTATACAAGACGTGGTGGAAGTCCTGCGGACCCCACCCGCAGGGACATTCATCGTCTTGTACAACTCCCATACGTGCCAGTGCGTGGGCTAGGCCGATGTTACCTGTTCTCATGTGGGTGATGAGGGAGCTGATCGCCCGCTGGTGGCCTTTGGGGAAATAGTCCGTGCACCGAGCGCGGAACTCGTCCGGCTCGCGTCGCTCCCCCATCGTGTTTGCTTCGCTCCTCTTCTCCTACCGACGCCCATCACCATTCCCTCTCTGCGTTAACCTATTCTTCAGAGCCATTACGACAGCAAGGCTACCTGCAACCATCAGCGACTTGTTCCCAGATCTATCTCATCCACCTACCATGCGTCCGCGCCAAAGAAGGGACATGTGCTTGTTGGACAAGCTGCTCGTGATTTTGACGCGTTTGGCTTCCATAGACAGGGCCCTCTGTCCTTTCTTAATGGGGTCAAAGCATCATGAGGAAATGCTGTGTCGCACACGCGCTGGAACAAGACACCCAGACGCCCGCGTCTGGCTGCAACTGCCATGAGAGTTGCAGTCACAAACTCAACTAAATCTACAGGATCTAAATTCCAGGCCGCCAATGTGCATCTAGCCCTATCAGTCAGGAGAGGTTGTCGATGACTAGTTTTACTAGATTATTCGAGTCAAAACGAGGGCGGCGCCGATTCAGTGGCCTGTTCTACACCCAACCTATTCTCCAAGAGCGAAGCGGGGATCTCTGACACAGCTTGCCGTTTCCGCCTGTGGCAGTTGTGACTCGTTTCTCCCTGGACATGTTTGCGTGCTGTGCTTGGTTTTCATTTGAGGCTGCAAGGACAGTCGGATGGCTAAGGGGAACCCTAATTTTCGACCCCCCCTCCCATTAAATTGTTACACATCTCTCTCTCCACACCACGACAAGGAAGACAGGGAGATACCTCACCCACATACAGTTTGTCGAGAAGCTGCTTGGGCCCAAGGGTCACGAGCACTTCCTGGCGTTTGCAACAGAGACAGGCTGCTTCGGCAAAACAGTCTTCCAACCCTCAGCTGAGAGCGAGGATCAAGGTGAAAGGATGTCGGCCAGATTGGGCAATGACGGGACAGGGAAGGTTCCAGCATGGGAGATGCTAAACCTCTCCCGTGGCACGTTTCTTATGTTATCAGTGTTTTGGTGTTATTTGTGTTTTTGTTTCATATGGCTTTCCATAGTTGTCCCTGAAGAACCCACACGGTCAGGACGAGCGGGGCACACGTGTCCTCGCCGGCCCTGCCGGTCTCGTGTTCCATGAACGCTGGGCTAGATCCTGAGACCTTAAAACTAATCAATCAATCAACCTTCCCACCACAACTCTCAATCAACACTCTGCCTCCTCCTCTCTCTCTCTTTCTCTTTCTTTCTCTCTCTCTCTGTCTCTTTTCTCTCTCTCTCTCTCTGTCTCTTTTCTCTCTCTCTCTTTCTTTCTCTCTCTCTCTGTCTCTTTTCTCTCTCTCTCTCTCAATCGCCACTCTTGTTTCTCTCTCTCTCTCAACCGCCACTCTTGTTGCTCTCTCTCTTTCTCTCAATCGCCTCTCACCTACGCGAATCCCTCTCTAAAATGGCCGAACAAGACCGCGAGGAGTATCACCTTGCCCGACCACGGGAAACAGAGCTCGAAGATGCCTACCCGATGGCAAACGTCTGCAAGGACGCGTTGTTTGCTTGGGCAAAAGATGATGGTTACGGACTCCGGGTGTCTCGCCAGAGCAAAACCAAGCGCAATATTGTCAAGGAGATCGTCTATCATTGCGATCGAGCCGGCAAATACACATCCCAAGAGTACCAGAGGAAGGGCACCGGCACGCGCGCAACTGGCTGTCAATTTGAGGGTTCTGTTAAGAGCGCCGAGGCTGTTGGAGTGCGTACGCAGTAGATGATCAAGCAGAGGAAGAACGAGCACACCAACCTGCCTTTACTCATCCGATGGCGCGTCCTTCCCATCGCCGTGCTGAGCTTACTGAGGATATGAAGGAGCAGATCAGCTTGCTTGGTATTGCAAGCGGCCCAAAGCAGATCCGCGCGCAGCTCATCCAGCTAAACCCTGAAACCCTCATCACCGCGACCGACATTAAGAATCTTCGTGCTAAACTATCACCACTATTTATTTTTCCCCTTCAGCAGCCAACCGACCGACCGACAAAGAACAATCGACCGAAAAGAAGATGGACCAACAAATCTTCGAACAGCTCCTCCAGCAGCAGCGGGATGAGATGTCCCAAATACAGCAGCAACTCGAGCAACAGCTGTAGCAACAACTGCAGCAAATAGTGCAGCAGCAAGCCGCGCAGGCTTAGCAGGCGCACCAGGTCCAGCCACCCGAGGGCAACATTGTGCCCACCGAGGACCTCATGCGAGAATTCCTCCTGCGGGCGGCGGAAGGCCACAGTGGTCAAACGAACGTGGGGACAACGTTATCCGAACTCGCGGTGTACACGGGTACCCGCAAGGCCTTAGACGCGTGGGTGGATCAGGCAAGAAACAAGTTGGCGTTGGACTACTCAAGTTGTCCCGAGCGGACGAAGCCCTTCGCTGTCTGGAGCAAGGCGGGCGACGGGGCGTGTGCCCAGATGGCACCATGGTTCAAACGGCATAGGGACAACCCAAGTACGACCTTCGAGGACCTTCTTTCTCACATGGAGACGATCTCCGGCGACCCGCATCGGGCCGAGAACGCGCGTCGCGAGATTTACGCGCTGCGACAAAGGAACTCGACCTTCCAGGAGTTTTATGCCGAGTTCGACAGAGTACTGCAGCTGGCCGGCGGTGACAGCTAGCCGGACGACGCAAAAATCGGTCTCCTGGGCGTCGCTGTCAGTAAGGACCTACAAGCAGCGCTTGTGACGGCGCGTCGGGGCACGGAGTCTTGGGAAGAGTTCGTGAACTTACTGATACGGGTGAGTATTGCCCTGGAGTCAGTGAGACTCGCAGGCAATTCTCAGAGTCGTGCCTCGGCCACGAACAACCGCAGCGGAGGACGTGCTGCAGCTGAGCGGATCCTACAACAGATGGGCATGGGAGGCATGGAAGGCATGGAACAACAGGCTGGTGCTCGTGGACTTGTTGCTCACCGCGACTCTGCTCGCGCAGGTGCTCGTGCAGGCGTAGGCGGAGGCATAGACCGGAGTCGGCCCACTGGTACAGAGTAAGAGCAGCGTAATCAGGGAGAGCAACAGTGGAGAGTAGGAGTAGTAGCTAGCATGGTGGGCAGGCAAGGCAAGATTCAACACTCAACACCAAGCCTTGGATCATGAGAAATGACGCATGAGAAATACTGCCAAGATCCAGCTCTAGCCTTCGAATGGCTAGCGCCATAACATTGAACGTCTACGTACAGTAGATATTTCGCAGGAAGGGGGGCTGGAAATTAATGCTTGGGGGGTCGAAAACTAGGGTTCCCCAATGGCTAATACAAGGGTTGCGGGGTTTTGTGTTGTTCTGGAGTTGCTGTCTTTGAGACTGGTGCAGCGCAGAATGAATGGTATTTCCTTTCTGGTCCAAGACGTCTTTTGTAGCTCCAATTGAGAAACTCTGCCTGTTAGGTTGCGATCAGAAGGCAGCACGCAGTCGCGTGATTCTGTAAGGCTAATTCGCGTGGCGCGCTACGCGTATTCGCCGAGTCGCGGCGTCAGGTACTGACATTTCCATTTTCCGTCACCCGCTGAACGCCTCCCACGACTGCACTGCCTGTCGTGGGTTTTCAGGCCCTTTATCCCTCCCTTCTCTCTTCCCGAACCTTGCCAGCCTCAAGCAGTCCTAGTGTCATGGATGTTGGTGCTGGCGCCCTCCAAGACAGCACCGACTGGTTGCCGACAGCGCTCCCGTCCTTCGCGCAGCTTGAAAATGCCCTGCGCTGCCAGGTCTGCAAGGACCTTTTCAACACGCCGATGATCACGTCTTGTTCACATACATTCTGCTCCCTCTGCATACGCCGCTGCTTTGCCGACGATGGCAAATGCCCAACCTGTCGTACGAACGACTCGGACAGCAAGTTGCGCCGGAATTGGACGGCGCAAGAAATGGTCGACGTATGGCAAGGTACCAGACAAAAAGCGCTGGACCTTGCTAGCGATGTGGGGGAGCCTTTGCAAGGAGTAAAGACAAAGAAGAGGAAATTGCAGGTCGCAGACTCGGAAGGCGAGGACGAGATCGAGGAAGGGGATGTCAGACCGCGTCGCAAAACGAGAAGCTCGGCGCGTCAATCAAGGGCGCAAATGCGAGACCTTGGGGTAATTGAGCTGGACGAAAGCGAGCACGAGGAACAACCAGGACCCAATGACGGGCTTGTTGCGTGTCCCATGTGTAATCGACGCATGAAAGAGGAGGCAGTGTTTCCACATCTCGACAATTGCACAGGGCCGCCGTCGACGACGCGCAGCACGCGGAATAGCGATACATCAAGGTACGCAGCGTCTGTCTATGCCATGAACTAGCTAACATCTTGTCAAGAACTTCAATGGACTCCTCTCATTTCCCCAAGCAATCCGCATTCGGAGCCCGTGCATCCTCCACGGCGAACAATCCTGCGCCGACTCGTCTCCCGCAGCTCACATACTCCCTCTTCACCGATATTAAGCTCCGCAAGAAACTCAAAGACCTAGGCATTCCCAGCCACGGGCCACGCTCTCTTCTTGTCCGCCGTCATACAGAATGGATCAATTTGTGGAACGCCAACTGCGATTCCACAAGGCCGCTGACGAAGCGACAACTTTTGTCTGATCTTGACAACTGGGAGCGAAGCCAAGGTGGCGGACGTATCCAAGGTGGCTTGGTTGGCAGAGGTGCTGGAGATGTCATGGACAAGGATTTTAAGAGGGATGGATGGGCGGAGAGTAATAGGGGGCAATATGAAGATCTGATTGCGCAGGCAAGAAATCGCATCAAGGGGGAGAAGGAGGCTGCGGCTGCAGCTGCGTCTGAGAATCTCGTGGAAAAAGACGATGCAGAGCAAAATAAGGAGGTAAACGATGAATACCTGCAAGGGACGCAAGCAGCCATGGAGCAAAGAGAAGAAACCGAAGCAGAAGAGCTGAACGGCGCCAGCAACGAGCAGCTAATCCTTTCGGATCACGAACACGACTTAACGATACCTCCACCAGGTGGACCACCAATGTCTCCACAAATACTGTCGACGGAAGCACCAGCAACCCCGAATGACAGCGACGCAATCGACAATGTCCGCACCAAAGTCGATCAAACAACGCTCCATAGCAGTCAATTCGATTAGACCATTAATGGAAATGCCGCCTCCCCTCCATTCCTTCCTTCTCACCACGCCCAGGCCGAGGACGCTGTCATGACGGATGAGCAGACCGTCTCTATTCCTACTTCTACCAGCGCCCCTGATCCACCTGATAGGGCCAAGTGATTCGACGGGCACCAATTTTGGATCCAGAGGAAGAGGAACAGTTGAGCATGAGCCCGACGTCTGATTCAAATGCGCCGGTTCTGGAAACTCTGCCTTGCTGCCTTGTACTGACGCCCTGTCATGATGGTGATCTGTCCCGCGCGTACTTGTTCTGGCGTACTACTGTAATCGACATTCTAGAACAATTGTGTACTGGAGTGGATCAGGGTATCGTCATGTTAGTCAGAGACGAGCTCTCAAGCACCTATTCGACGCCTTAGGGTCGGGTCGGGTCGGGTCGGGTCATTTGACACGAGGGCGGCCAAAGAGAAACAGGCTATCGCGTAATTCCTGGAGCGAGCCCTCATCAGCTGGAGAGACGCGCTCTCCCACATTACAACAACCCAAATCATCCCACAGGAGGACAGCGACAGAAAAGGAGAATGGGAGAAAGGCCGCGACTCGCCCGCTGCCCCAAGAGTCGGAATTCGGTGTGTTTGAACAGAGCTCAGTTTGCGCGGAGAAGTCGCATGGAGATACCCTGTGTTGGACAGAACGAAATAGCAAGTGCTACTGTTTGGGGAGCAGACATGCCGACGGTCAGACGGATAGTTGCCTTGCTCCATTATCTAGCATTTACTTCCGCTCGCCTAGCAAGCTTTCGGAACACGCATCGATTGGCGTTGAATTGCCCACACATGAATGATATTGATCGGCAGCTACGTCTGTCTCTTTCCACTATGCTAGCTCAAGAGATTGAGGCGCAAGAGGAGGAATGTTCGGAGCATTTGAAATATGTCATCCACCCGCGTTCTATTGTGGTGTGTAGCTTTGCTCGCATCAAAGCAGTGGGCGCAAACACAAAGTTTTTCGCTATTTATGACTCAGTGACAGCATAGAGAGCGCTCTTTTCAGGACCTCGCCTGAAAGATCGCATGTTTCTCCTGCTAGAAAGATATAGCAGAAACGATCTGGTGGTCGTTGGGGATGATATGGCAATGATCCACTGACCATTTGAAGAAGGTTACTTATTCCGCCCTCATCGAAGCCTGCTTCTGTCTCTCTTTCTCCTGCTCTTGGTCCAAATCCCTTGGCCTTTGCTCTTCGTCCAACGACATGCGGCCCAACTCCTGCGACGCCTGCAGTGACTCTTCCTCCTCATTCCCTTGCATATCCTTCTCCTTCTCTTCTCTCCGTGTCTTGTCTTCCCTCTCATTCTCTCTTCTCTTTCTCTCCACTTCCAGTACATCCAACTCCTGCAACCGTATCCTCGTCCTCTCCGCCTCCTCCGCCTCCCTCTCCCTCCTCTCGGCTGCCTCCAAAGCCGCAAATTCGGCCTCGACGTCCTCCTCGTCGACAACCGAGCCACCCGGCCCTTCTCTGCCGACTTCGCCCACAATAGTGCTGACCTCGTCCACGCGGCCCATCTCGTCGCGCAACCGCTCCACCACCTCCTCAACGCCTTCAGCTCCGCCCACCTGCGCGTTGAGTGACTTGAGCACCCCCACACTGGCTTCCATTGCGCGCACGACCTCCACCTGATCGGCCGCCTCCTCGATGCGCGCGAAGACCATTTCGAGCTGCGCCAGCGTGTCCGCGCGCCGTGTCAGCGCGCTCTCGGCGAGCTTCTTGGAGCGCAGCGCAGCGCGCGCCGCGGCCGTACTTTTGTCTGCTACCGCCGAGCGTGCTGCTTGGTCGCATTGACTCATGCGTGCCCTGAGTGCCGGAAGCTGTGTCGAGAGGTTGGCGATGAGGCTGCGGAGGTGCGCTATAGTGATGTCGTGCTGCGTGATAGGGGTAGGATGGGCTGCCGAAGCGGGTTTGAGCTTGATTGTTTGTGTGTTCGGGTCGTAGGATAGAGCGGCTTTGTCGCGCGAGAGGTGGGCCAGGAGGATGGATAGGTCGGTCGAGGTGAGGCCGTGGGAGGGAGAGATCGCGTGCGAGTATTCCGCGGCAAAGGTGTCGAGGTTGTGGATTAGATCGATAGGAGACTTGACGCTGTTGGTTTGGGATATGATTGCGCAGGCAGCGGCCTGTTCGTTGCATGTTATTCCCATCGTACTTCTCGAATGGGAATGCTTGCACGCAACGTACCTCGAGGTTGGCCATGATAACAAACTCGCCCGAGACCAATCTGTCTGACGACCCGTTCCCAACCACGCCCAGTTGATGCAGGCCCCAAGATAGCACTGACCACGGTATAGCGCTCCAGTTCCATGAGTATATGCTTGTTTTTGCCGACATGAAGTCCTTCAGTGGTATGAGTTCCTTTCGAGCGATAGCATCTTGCTATACGCCGTCAGCAAGTCCCATATCTTGCTCTTCTTGAGATGATCATACTATTACTGCCGCGAGCGCCAGCGGCTGGCCCCATTCTTTCGTCGAAAGTTCCCGCAGTAGTTGATCGCCGGTGCCCAGCGTGAGGAGGTTATTCGCACCCGTCTGGGAGGGCATGAGGCCCGCGCGTGTCGCATCTGTCAGTGCTTTCTGCCATGCCGAGATGTTTGCTTGGTAGCCGTCGGGATTGGTTGCTTGTTGTATGCGAAAGTCGGAGTACAAGGAGTGCAGGCGGCCTCGACTCTCGGCAAGTCAGAGAAATGTTGCTCGAGCGTGATGAAAGTGAAGTACCTCTTGAAAGCATCCTCGTTTTCCAGCAAAAATTTGAGAAGCTCAGACATGGCAGCGGGCTGTGCCGGACGGGAGAGTCGGTCGTGGTGTATGATTGTTGATGTCACTGCCGCCAAGATGGGCACGATAAGGTCGAAGGCGGTGAGGTGTGAGAGGGCAACACACGGAAGCCTGGTTGGCGGGCTGGCAGACCTACTACAACGCTGTTCGCCGTCATGGAGCAGTCGAGTCACCATCAAACATCAAGGAAAAAGAAACTGCCGACACTTTCAAGTTCTCATTGTTCCTTGCCACCTAAATATCTGTAAACAACCGAAAAGTCCTTTCCTTTGCAATCCGGATGCTCATCAACGGCATCATAGATTGTCCTGGCTTGCTCTCCCAGGACCAGCTTGATCCCGGCCTCATGGGAACCCTTCAAAGCCAGGCCTAGGTCTTTTTTCATGAGACCAACGCCAAATCCTCCTTGATAGCCACGGCTTGCTGGAGATCCTTCGATGACACCGGGGACGGGATTGTTGACCTCGCTCGGCCAGCATTTGCCGGTGCAAGAATTGATCATGTCCGCTAGGGCCACAGGATCCAACCCCCACTGCACGCCCATGTTCATGGCCTCGGCAGTAGCAATGTTGTTGATTGCAAGAAGGTAGTTGTTGGCAAGCTTGCCTTTGAGTCCGGAGCTCGCAGGCCCTAGATGGATGACCCGCTTGCCCATCATCGAAAGGATCTCCCGCACGCGGTCAATTAGATCGTTAGGAGCGCCAACCATAAAGGTCAGGGTACCCTTTTCCGCGCCGACAACGCCGCCAGACATTGGGGCATCGACAAACTTGCCCTGGCCAGAAGAGTGCGCTGCATTGGCAACGCCAAGAGAAGTAGTGGGGTCAATTGTTGACACGTCAATGAAGAGGCGCTCGTTTGCAGCGCCTTTTGTCAAAAGATCGGGTGGTATAAGCATGGTTGCATAGACGCTCTGCACGTGGTGCGGCTCAGGCAAAGCTGTGATAATGGTTTCCTAACGCGGTATTAACTCCTGTCGCTGTTCATAGCCCGATAGCGCGAATATACGACGGTAAATTTTCAGAGGATTGGCTTTGATGTAGTAGGAATCAGTGCAAGAGCTGCATGCAGCCCCCAACTTAGATCATAGATAGAACATGCTCATCTTGGTGGTAACGGAAAAGTCGAAGGGTGTAAGGCAACTTACCGATTCCTCAGCAACCTCGCGGGCCGAACTTGCCACGACAACGCCATTTGCACCCGATTCCTGGAGGAACTTGGCGGACAAGTTGGTGTCGATGTCGTGAATGTACAGAGTGTCGTCTTTGGGCATTTTGGCGCGCAGGTTCTTTGCCATCGGGAAGCCTGTGGACACGATTAGCTTCAACCCTGACCACGCGACATTGGGACAACCAGTGAACGTACCCATCCGACCCAAACCTATGAAGCCCCAGGAGGCCTGATTGGCCGGCGACGTGGAGAAGCATCTTCGCGGGCCGATGCGACGAGTGGCTGGCGCTGCGTTTGCGGAAATGCGACGAAGAAGAGTAGCCATGGTTCGTTCCTAGGCTACGATTGTGACTTGATCGGAAACAACGAGGACAGGAACGGTTTTAGAGGCAAGGGAGTCGTCGACGGTGGCCGACTCCGAGCCAATGGCGCCTCCGCATGCCGGTCGACTAGCGGTGCCTCTGCCGAGGTGTGACTAGACGTCGCACATCATTCGATGGTTTGGCAGGCCCCTCTTCGCCCAGTTCCCTGAAGATCTGCCGGCTCTGAGATATGGCTGAGCCAAGAACGGAGAAGCCGCCCGTCCGACGGACTTTGTTAAGGAATCCTGGTTGGATTTGACGATGCGCCGGGGTAGACGCTGGGCCTAACTGCTGGCCTTGGATTTCGGTGTATTGGCGGTGCGGAGAAGGGATGGGGAAGCGATGTGAGAGTGGAGAAAAATGGAGAAAATGAAGAGCGAATCGCTTCGCGGCTTTGCCATCGGTTAATTGGATCCTGTCATAAGGATTATCCTCGAGGCCTCGACATCCATCTGCCATTCCATTGGAAATTCCAGACGCATCGCATGTCGCTCGCAAAACAATCCCATTCAAAAGATACTACGCCAGAACGGTTCTCAGATCCTCTGACCAAATAGAAGCCCTGCCTCCCCACTTTTTATGCCAAACGCCATCGCTATTCCCCCCAATCCTGCTTGCCAGTCCAAGGTCATCTAATCTGCATCGGCTCCCCCTTCATCTTTGCGTCTGCTCGTCAGCCGGCTCATCCTCCGACTCCTCAGAGTCATCAATGCGCTGCATCTGCCTCTTGGTCAGAGGCTTCTTCTTTTTAGTCGTGTCGCTGGGATCATGTCTCTCGCAACTAATCGCGTCCAAGTATTGCTCGTTGGTCATATTGGACCTGAGCTTGGATACGCTCCCTGTGTCCTCGACGAAAAGCTTTTCGTGGAACATGTCGTATGCTTCCTCGGCCTAGAGAAGTCAGCGATGCATTGATAGAGTATTTCGAGCTTTCCTACCTCCTCATCGAAGTAGCGAAGTTTCGACCACTTTTCTTCTTGTGCCCGGTAGAGAAATTGTTTCGAGGCAGCCGCCTCATCGCCGTACTCGCTCTTGATCGTCATCTGCACAGCGCGAGGTTCGTTCGCCTTTGGCCCCTCCGTTGCGCCGCGTTCCCTCCTCTTGGTTGCGTCGCCCAACTCTTTGACGGCATCCAGGTGATGGAATTGTGGCCTCATTTGTACGACGCCGGTGATCTTGGTCAAATGAAGCTCTTTACTGCGAAACGCAGCAAGCATGTAAGACGGCTTGCCCATTTCGTCCGTCATAATCTGGCCTCCAAGTGTCTGCCGGTTCAGGACGTGACCTTTGTCATTGGCATCCTCGAATCGCAGGAGCATCTGCTCCACTGCATCTTCCTCCAGTTCCATGTCTTCGATATCCGCGCGTGATGTTGGCGCACCTCTGGCAGGCACGGCTGCTCTTGAAAGTCCGCTGAATCCCGCTGAGAGACCGAATCCGCTCTCACCTTTGTCTTGAGCCTTGCGCATGGCTTCTCCCCACGTAATGCCCTTGCGCTTGTCATAGTTCATGTGCACGTTTACGGGTACGTCGACTTCTATGAATCCGGCTTCAGGCTTGAGGCGCATCTCGAGAGGGCGGCAATTATTTGCGTCATTGTATGGTTGCTCACGGTCGCGGTTGGGGTATTGTAAGAGGTATATTTGTTCTTGGAGCTCCGGGGTGATGAAGACATCGTACTCGGCAGTGACGGGGTCGTCGTCCATGTCTGCGGCTGGGGAGCATATTAGTTTGATTTTGACACGAAACAAAGGCGAGGCCTGATGGTTGTTCTATGGATAGCGGTGAATTTCAATTGGAAAGGCCAGGACAGTTCACCATACCAGGCATTACTGCAGATAATAATTTTGATCAAAAAACTCGAATGCGTCGAGGGCGGACAAGCGCCAGAGTGAGATTTCAAGGAGTGGAATAGAGAGACCTTGACTTACAAGACCTGGTGGTCTGTACCGTACGAGGATTCAAGGACGAAGAGTGTTGAGAATTTGAAGGTGAAGGTGAAATCTGCTGGCGGGCCCAAAATGAATGATGTATCGCGGCGGCGAAGGGCCGTGCCCCACTGCGCGTCGAGCAACGCGTCAGAGCTCGACGGCGATAGAGCAAACTCCGGGCTACCGACTCCATCTACTTCGACTCTCTCAATCCGACAGCCTTCGCCCTCTCTTGGCCCGTTCTTCCCTCTACATCCGCGCCCTCTGCTGCGTGTGACCTTCAGCATGGCCTACATAGCTCCAATCCACCGGCCAAGCAGCATCAGGCATGCTCTCAAGTTGCGGCTACTTGCGCCCGACCAGGAATGTCTTGTCGTTGCGTGTGTTTACAACTCCTCCTGTACTAATTGCGAAGCACTACTGATCTGGTTGTCCACACAGGAAAGCTAATCGGCTCGAGATATTCCAGCAAACCAACGATGGTCTGTTCCTCTTCCGCGCGGAACCATGTTACGGCAATATCACCATGCTTAACAAGATTGCGACCTCAAACACGTCCACAGACCTTCTCTTTGTCGGTACGGACCGTCATACATACTTCGCTTTGGCCTGGGACACTAGTTCGAAACGACTCAAGACGGTGAAGAGCTATTTGGATGTTGCAGACAGAGCGGCGCGGGACTCTCAAACTGGAGACCGGTGCTTAATTGACCCGACGGGCCAATATATGACGCTGGAGCTGTACGAGGGCATTGTTTCGGTGGTCCCTCTTACTGAGCGAAGCAAGAAGAAGGGGATTCCGGACGCTAATAAGATGGGCGAACCTGTCCCGGACAGAATAGAAGAAATGTTCGTTCGGTCGTCCACATTCCTGCATCGCAGATCTCCAGAGACAGAGAAGCCTTTGATGGCTCTTTTGTATGAGGATAATGAAGAGACAAAAGTCCGTTTGCGCTTACGCCAGGTCAACTTCCAACCTGCTGCCTCTTCGGACGACACGGGAAGCGCGAATCTTGAAATCATAGAAGGCGTCAAAGAAGAACTAGATCTCGGAGCTGGCCACCTGATACCCGTGCCGGAACCATACTACGGCACCTTGATTCTGGGCGAGACCTCCATCTCCTACTTTAACGACTACACAAAGTCCCTCATCAAGCGCCCTCTAGAGCAATCAACCATGTTCGTTGCATGGGAACGCATCGACCCCCAAAGGTTCCTGCTGGCGGATGAATTCGGAGGCCTATCCCTCCTCATGCTGCTCTTCGACAAAAGCGGCACAGTCGAGAGTTGGAAGCTGGAAAAGCTCGGCGAAACTTCAAGAGCCTCAGTGCTCGTATATTTGGATGCAGGCCATCTCTTTGTTGGGTCCCATGAAGGTGACGCACAAGTCATCAAGCTTGCTGAAAGATCGATCGAAATTGTCCAGACTTTCCCCAATATCGCGCCCATCCTCGACTTTACTATAATGGACATGGGAAACAGATCAGGAGAAGGTCAAGGCAACGAATACTCTTCTGGACAAGCTCGAATAGTTACCGGCAGTGGTGCCTTTAAAGATGGTAGCCTCCGCAGTGTGCGAAGTGGTGTTGGTCTGGAGGACCACGGGTCCATCGGTGAGATTGGGAGTATTTCGGACATTTTCAGTCTCAAATCTACTCAAGGAGTCGAATTCGACGATATTCTGGTTGTGTCCCTGGTGGACGAAACCCGTGTGTTCAGCTTCGATGCCATGGGACAAGTCGAAGAGCTCGAAGACTTCCAAGGTATGGTCTTGTCGGAGAGCACTCTACTCGCCCGAAATATCCCAGGCGACAGGCTTCTACAGGTCTCGAGCTTCGCAGCCCGTATCACGGATCGAGAAAGCCGCATGATCGTATCTGAATGGAACACTCCCGCAGGCCACACCATCACCGATGTAGCCGCTAATGACTCGTTCTTGGTCGTCTCTGTCGGAGGTGGCCAAGTGATTGTTCTTTCAACCGCCGATTCCATCGAGACGCACGCACAAAAGGACTTTGGGGCAGACAATCAGATTGCTTGTGTGGCTCTTCCCGAATCCGCAGGAAGGATATGCATGGTGGGATTCTGGCAAAGCTGCAAAGTCTCCATTCTGGACCTCGACGACTTGCAACCAATCCAATCGGCGCAACTTAGCGAGGACGGGTCTTCTGTACCACGTTCATTGCTTCTTACGCAAATCTTTCATGGGCCACAATCGACTCTTTTCGTCGCCACCGGTGATGGAAGCGTCGTTACGTTTTCCGTAGACGCAAACACATACGCCCTATCAAACAAAAAGAGCACTATCCTCGGGACCCAGCAGGCCAACTTCCGTGCGCTGCCTCGTGGTGATGGACTTTACAACGTCTTTGCCACTTGCGAGCACCCAAGTTTGATATACGGTTCGGAAGGACGCTTGGTATACTCCGCAGTGACAGCGGAAAAAGCCACCTCTGTGTGCCCTTTCAACGCTGAGGCCTATCCTGGCGCTGTGGCCATCGCTTCATCTGGTGAATTACACATAGCACTTGTCGACTCCGAGCGGACGACACATGTACAAACACTACATGTGAACGAGACGGTGCGCAGGATAGCCTATTCGCCTGCGTTGAAGGCATTCGGTCTGGGCACGATAAAACGAACGATACGAGACCACGAAGAGGTCGTACAAGGGCATTTTAAGTTGGTCGACGAGGTTGTCTTCGGGGATCTGCAAAGCTTCGAGATGAACGAGTACGAAATTGTAGAGTCCGTGATGCGCGCAGAGTTGAGCGATGGTAGCGGCGATCTCGCGGAACGATTCGTCGTTGGAACCGCATATCTGAACGATGAGGAAGATAGAGAAAGCGCACGGGGCCGTATTTTGGTCTTCGAGGTCACCGAAGACCGCCAACTCAAGGTTGTTTCGGAGATTGCTGTCAAGGGAGCTTGCAGGTGTCTGGCCATGGTCGAGGGTAAGATTGTTGCGGCGCTTGTCAAGACGGTGAGTTAAAAATGAAAGGTTACAAAAGCTCCGGCTCTAACCTGGCAGGTCGTCATCTACTCTTTCGAAAACCGCGACGCGAGCACTCCCGAGCTCATCAAGAAAGCCGCGTTCCGCACTTCGACAGCACCAATCGATGTCGTAGTCTCCGGTCGCGTCATCGCCATTGCAGACCTCATGAAATCGGTCTCACTAGTCGAATACCAGCCTGGCGATGGCGAGCGCAACGACAAATTGATCGAAGTCGCCCGTCACCTCCAAGTCAGTTGGTCCACGGCTCTCGCCGAGGTAAAGGAGAACACGTACCTCCAAGCCGATGCCGAGGGTAACCTGACGCTGCTCGAACGCGATGTCAGCGGTGTTACAGTTGAAGATCAAAGGCGCCTTGTCCCGCGCGGCGACATGAGGCTCGGTGAGCAGGTCAACCGCATTCGCCGCGTCGATGTGGCCGTTGCGACGGATGCGCCCGTGATTCCTAAAGCCTTTCTCGCAACCGTAAGTGCCTCTCCTAGCCAAATTTTTGAGTCGAACATGGCTAACAGCCTTTCTCCCACAGGTTGAAGGCTCAATCTATCTCTTCGCGCTCATTGCGCCCTCCAAGATCGATCTTCTGCTCCGACTGCAAGCCATGCTGGCCGAGTTCCTCCACGAGGAAGAGCTCGTCCCGGGCTACTCGAAAGAATACGGCATCCCCGGCGCGCCCTTCAACGAGTACCGCGCCTTCCGCAACCAGGTGCGCGCTGAGGACGAGCCCAATCGCTTCGTCGACGGCGATTTGGTTGGGCTGTTTTTGAACCTCGAGCCCGATGATCAGGAGGAGGTTGTGACAAGGCTGCGGGTCAAGCATGTGGATGTGGACGGCGTCAGGACCATGGTTGAGACGTTGAGGAGGCTCCATTAGGTGCGTGGGTCTTGGGTTTGCGGCGGATTCGGGGATGTGGTGAGCGATGGGATGGGCCTTGTGGAAGAGTGTCGATGAGCGAGAATGGCTTTCGTTGAGACATTTTTCTCACTCGAAAAGATGTTAGACGGGAAAAGCCTATTTTGGATGACGAGTTTTCGAGTCCATTGCAAACCATGACTACCCAGTAGCTAATCCAGGCACATCACCTTCTGAAAACCCCACAGCGCTTGAACCCAAGCACTCAAATCTCCAGGAGTCGACAGAAAATTGACCATCTACCACCTTCCCCATCTATCCCGGACCCAAGGTATCTACCTCCCGATACCGACCCTCTGATCCGTATACTCTGGGTCAACCTTGCTCTGCTTAAACAGACTCTTCCCCCTCAACCACTGTCTGTACCGCTTATACCGCTTCTTCTCGCCGTCCTCCTCACCCACTGTCAACGGGTTCTCGGGAACGTTCAAGAAGTCGCGGTACTCGGCGAGCTCCTCTTCAGCAACCTCCCACGTCTTGTAGCCGTCGCCTCCACCCGTTCCGCCGGCGCCAGCATTGCCGAACCCGATGCCGAACCCGCCACTCGTCAGGCTGGCGTGCGTGTGCGCAGTCGCTGCGTCGCGGTGCTGCTGCTGCCACTGACTTGCGTGCTGGTGCGGGAAAATCGGCACAACGCTACCACCGCCAACGATGCCGTTGACGCTATTGACGTACTCGACAAAATCCATGTTTGCAAAGTCGTCGGGCAGCTCCGTCGAGACCACGAGCGGCAGGTTGAGCGGGTGCGAAATATAGCGCTCGTACTCGGAGGACTCGGCTCTTGTGACCGAGGGGTTGAGCGAGTTGTGCACAAATTGGTTGAGCGTCCATTGCGTCATGCTGCTCTTGTCGACGGCTTCCGTTGTGCTGCTGCCGCCTGTAGCGTCGCCGCCGGAGGCGGACGATTTGATGGTGCCTGAGTTTGCGAGGTGCGAGGATGACGAGGGTTGGTTGGCGAGGTAGTGGCCGTCGATTTCAAAATGCGGGTCCCGCAGGATGCTGTGGTGTTTGGCGTGGTGTGAGTGGTGGTCAGGGACGGATGAGGGAGGCCCGCGGCCGGAGTGGCCGGACTGCCAGTCTTCTTCCGAATGTGGCTCGAGGATCGTGACGCCTTTGCGCGAGACCTTCTTCTCTGATTGCTCTATCTCGTGGGGGTGTTTGCGCGGGCGGAATGGGCTGAGGTCAAAGTCTCGGTGGCTACCCGTCTTGTCGGGCACGTAGCGGGGTGTGGAGTTGAGCTTGAACGTAAATACCTTGCCAAGAGAAGACAGGGCAAGTGGCCGGTAGTATTCGAGCCAGTAGTCATCATACTGGTCTGTTCCCCCTTCCCGCTGCTGTGTGGATTTGTATGGAGGGAGGTATCGTGGCTCTAGGAAGACTGGAGTAAACCAAGTAATGTAGTGGTTCCTGGGCTTCACCGGCCAGTGTTTGGGGTCTGTGTGGTGCAAATAATAGTCTGTCGCCAGATCCCACAGCATGGGCTGTCCTTGTACAAAGACGTAGTTTCCGAGGAAAAGGTTGTACGCCTCCTGGCGCTGAGAGTCGAGGAACGAATTGTGATAGTAGCGCTTGAAGCTCTCCACCATGTCTCTGCTGTGACTTTGCCATTGGTTGATTTTCCGGTATGTCGCCATCGTGTTGACTAAATGTGATCCTCCGTATTGAATGGCAATTGTGTCTCCGTGGTCATGGAACATGTACGTAAAGATATTGACTGCGTCAGAGTCGTATTCGACAATGTTGCCAGCAATGACACCCAAAGCTTGGAGCTGGCGGCCAAGAGCCCGCTTTCCGATCACAAACTGGGCAGCATTCGTGCGATCGAGGCAGTCAATGCAGTTCTGGAAATGTTAGCATTTTAAAAGGAGAAAAGACAGATGGGCTGGGAAAAGCCCTACCGTGCGTGCCACGCCATTCTGCACCTGCGGCGCATCAAACTCTGTATCTCCGTTGTGAAAGAAGCCCGTCTTTTGCAAAACGTCTTCGGCGATGAGCTCAAGGCTACCAATCACATCCATACCCCTCGTCTTGGATGCCCTGCTCATGTCAAAAGCCTTGTAAAGGATTTGCTTGTCTTCAGGCAGCGATTGATTGAGATAATCAAGTGCCTTCTTGTATTCTGATAGCAGTTTCGATTCACGAGGAGTGCGCTCCCTGGCTTTGATCAAGTTGAGGACGTAGATCGGAGCACCGTATCGCTCAAACAGGTTGTTAAAGTGAAAAGCCGCGGCGCTGTAGAACGGATCGACTAGGTTCAGGATGATGTCTGGCTTTGGGGTCACTCCACTGTTGTCTTGAGTCCAGTACAGCGGGATGCTGCCCCTGTGCTGCACATAAGAGGTGTAGGTAGGATTGGCATACGCCCGCAGCCCTGGAGCGTGGAACGATGTTGTGAGAAGATCAGAAACGATTTGCTCAGTCTCGACGTCATTGGCTACGTATCCCAAGTCGTTTGTACCGCGCTTCAGGAACCTGGCGCCGGCAAAGAAGCGCGACCTCCTGGCAATAATGGTAATGTAGACACGACGGCCAAAGACATCCAGAGAGGATTGATCTATAAAGCCATGGATGATGGGCATACACCAGTCGTACGTATTTTTCAGAGCAGCACGGGCAGGATCGAGCAAGTAGTGGTTCCACACAAACATGTCTTGAAAGTCGTGCTTTGGGAACTTGTGACCCTTGCGGAGGGCCTCTCTTTCTCGAATCATATTCTGCTGCAATGACCTGGTGATGTTGTAGGCGTAGCTAAAATAGAAGGAACGCGTCAAGTCGAGGTTGTTGAGTATGCCCAGAAATCTTGATTCTTCCGGGTTGCGGTCCTTGGCAAACCGAGAGCCTGAGCCGGTCGTCAAGGGAATCATGTCAGTGCCATCGATCTGGTAGATGTAATGGCCTCCAAGCATGGCTACGGCAATCCTCTTGGTAATGACGAGCATGTAATAGGCATCCGTAAAGCGGATGAAGCCCAAGAGTCCCCAAGAGACACATTTGAGCTTGAGGCCGCCAGATCCTTTGTTGCCATCGTCAATGGTGTTAAGAAGCTGATTCATGTCCTTGCGGTCGTAGACAATATCATCTTCGAAGATGTTGAGGTGGCCAGGTGGAGCGGTTCGATCTATCTTGAGGACACGAAAATGCATGTCGGTGACATCAGCACCAACGAGATAGAAACGATGGCTGGTTTCGTAGAGGGTAAATTTGTGCATCTTGTGGATACCATCTTCGTCAACGGTTTCACACGCGGTGATACGGCTACGATGCATGGCGGCCGGGCTGTTGTAGCGCTCAAAGGACTTGGGTTCCGCCGGCTCCTCGTCCTCGTCGTCGAGGGGAACTGGGCTGGCATTATGGCTCCACCGGTCTTTTAATGAGTCGGCTTTGTCATCGGGAGCCAGAAAATCGTTAATGGGCGGAGTAGCGGTTGGGGGCGCATGAGCAGCAGCGGCATAGCCAAGGTCCACTGCTGGCTGCGGCGCGTCATGGAAGCCATCCGCCTGGGCAAGCTTATGGTGGCTGTCATCCAAAACGGTCGGAACGATGGCGATGTCGGCCTCTGGCTGGTTCATTTTGATTTTGTTCAATCTCCACTGCTCCACAGACTGACTGCGGATAGGAAGCGACCGCAGAAGCTGCACGTGTGGAGATGGATCATCATAGGCGGTGGCGGCCCGACAAGGTGGTCTGCCCCCGGCACGTTTATGCGGAACTGATGCTGTCGTGATCGGATGACCTGTAGGCAGATGATCCTTCACACACTGCGGCGATTAAGAGGCGGTGGCTGGCCAGATTGCGAAGCTGCGCATATTCGGAGCATGTAGTCGGAGAGACGGGAAGATGGTGAATATCCATGTCGTCGGCACAAAGACATCAACACGGACGGCGCGCCACACCCGTGACGGGCCGCTAGTCCGCATTGGCCGTGGCGCACCATTTGGCAAAAGATTCTACGCGTAGTCGATCAAGCACCGCCTCAAAGACATCGACTACCTCTACGGTATAATAATCCATTCAAGCTAGGGTATCCCAACCCGCGCATTACTCCACGCTGTTGTAGCTGACTTCGTGACATGACCCTAAGAGGAAATAAATGGTCCCCAATGATTGCAGTAGAAATAAGAACAAAGCATCGTCGCCTCCAGATACTCCAATAGCCTCAATTTGAGCCTACTACCGGTGAAACTCGGTGCTGTTACCCTTGATCTGGTGGTAGTTGGACTTGTATTCGAGCAGCTCCTCCTGCTCCTTAGCCATGTTCTGCTGTTGAAGCTGGTATGCAGCACGACCCTCACGACGCTTCTTCAAGAAGAACAAGATGAACGACGCGGCGGCCACTGCGACAAGAGCAACGGAACCGACGCCAACGGCGGCCTTGGCCCAATTCGGGAGCGAGTCCCACTTGGCCTTGGTGCCCGAAGGAACGTACAGCTCCTCGTAGGCCTCGGAAGTGCCGCTGTTTAGTTGTTACTCTCTGTACTTGAGTGTTGGGTGCTGGACGCAGCCAACTTACTTGACAATCTTGATGCTCTCGTAGGAGCCCGTGTGGTCGCCGTACTTGTACTCCTTGCCTGAACTGTAGTCTTGCACAAAGACCTCGCGCACACTCATGGTGAACGGGCAGTCGTCGTAGTTGACATCGCCTCCGGCCCATTGGACGGTCCAGTAGCTGTTCGAATCAGGATCTCCACCAGCCCAAATACCAAGCCCTGGACCGCCAAGTTAGATAAAGTACGTCTATCCGGTCTCTGTAAGGGCTTACTAATGCTCATTGGCGTTTGGGGAAAGTTGTCCCCTCCATTCGCATCCTCGTATTTGAGCGTGCGGATCAATTCGCTGTCGACATACCAGTCGATTTTTTCCTTCGTCCAGTCTACCGAATAGTTGTGGAAGGTGCCTTGGGGGTCATCAACGTTATGCCATACAGCACGATCGTAGCTGGTCGTATTGCCCTTGCCAAAGTACTAGAAAGAGCCCAAGTCAGATTTCAAGTTCTATTCATATGTTTATAAAGAATTTGGCTCGAATCACTCACGTTGCTCTGCCATGCAGTGTTGTTGCCACCAATCCATTCAAAGTCAACTTCATCCAAATCGTCCGACTCCAAGACTATACTGCTGACAATACCCTGTCCAGAAGCAGCCTTCAAAACAACGTCGACACGGCCAAAAAAGATGAAAAAACTGGAGATGAGAGTTGGCGACAGTCCCTTCTTGCTAATTGTAAATTGGCCTCCGGTAGAGTTGTAGTCAATGGTGCCGGCGGTTGTGGTCCATAGCTTCGAGTTGGCAGAAGTCTCGTTGAAAAGGAAAGTGGCGTTTGTGCCCAGAGCAGCGTCGGCGGGACAGGTCGCGTTGAGTGGATTGCATTTGGTCGAAGTTTGAGCGAGTGCTTGCGGCAAAATAGAAGCTGCGAGCCCGGCGAGGGCAACGGAACGAATCGAAGGACACATGATCAAGGACGGCGGGGTGGCTGGTATCTTTGGACGCCGTAAAGATGGAAGGTGGGGGGAAGGGTTAATCCGCGCGGTCCCGGGCGCGCTATACTGGTGGCAGTTAAAGAACGACTGTGGCTTCTTCCACTGAAGCCAAAAGAACGGACGGTGTAGAGAGACACCAGGAATAGAGTTAGAGAAAGGCAATTGATAAGAGTGAGAAGGGGAAAGAAAGCACAATGAGAAGGGTGGGCACTGGTCTATAACGCGAAGCACGGACGGTGGCTTTCGGCGAGGGGTGGTCTGCGCGTGTGAAACCCATGGATGCGCTTGGTGGGCCACATTAAGGGGAAGTGCACTGCCATCGCTGAATCGGGGTGCACGATTGAATACCCCAGGAGATCTGGAATGCAAAAGTAGGAAAGAACACGAGGTGATTGGTGAGTCCGGCTACACGAGCAATGATCGAACTGGCAGTGTACACGGCAGTGCCACCAGTCTCAAGCGCACGAGGTGGGTTTCCATCTTGGCTGGTGGCGGCGACAGCGCCACCGGCAGCTTGTTCTGCTCCTCAGCAGAAGGAGATATAGAATGGAGAAGAGGCGATGGAGAAGCCAGGGGGGCGGCGCGTGCTGACGCGAGTATCTGTATTTCCCGGTTCGGTTGGTGCTCCACTATGACCAGAGTCAATTCCATACTGCCAAACTACACCTAATTGGTTCAGGAGACATGTCAGCTGCTATCTAGCAACGCGTAGGTATCGCGCTAATCTTTTTCTCGGATCTTATCTAATGTGATTTTATCTCATGCCCCCATAAGGGCTTGTTTGAATTGTATAGTACTCGACAGAGGCTGGGTTAGCCCCGGGATTCGCCATGTCTTCCGCAGCCCACTGTGCGGGATTCTGCATTTTCGGCTCGAGGTTCGGTTGGTGCTCGGCGATGGCCCGTGTTGCCCCCCTGTCTACTGGAAAGGCTTGTCTCCTGGGCGCAACGTCCACTGCATATCTCTCCTCCTTGACCTTCTATCGACTCTTCTCTATCGTTGGACTCTGGATCGCCGCGATTCTCTGTTCCGCAACCCACTGATCCTCGTGAGGTTCAGAGGCCGCCATTCCCGCGCCGACCTGTTACCAAGAACCTCTTCTTGTACCAAGTCTTTCGCTACAGCCGAGTACGAGTGGCACCGACCCTCCGCATCGTCGCTTCGACCTTCAGCCGCTTTTCCGGGTACAAGCTCATCTCCGCAGTGACTCCAGGGTCTTTTTCGCCCTACAGCAATCGTTAGCTTTTCGGTTCTTCCTATGTGACCCGCCTCGCCGTCATCTTCGTGATTAAGACAGATCTCTCATGGCTCAGCCTTGCCTTTGGTTGGTCAACGACAGCATGCTTCTCCCGCCTGCTGCTCATCCACACAAAAGTACCGGTTATCGGGCTTGCACTGCCGAAACTCAGGTCGTCTCCTGGAATGAGCACGCTAGACCGTCCAAGCACACCTGGTGCGTCTCACATCAAATATGTGCAGGGCGGAAAGCGTGAAAGCTCCCCACCCCATCATCACCGCCACGCTGAGAGCTCATCCAGGAAACCAAAAACAGTAGAGCGCACATACCTTGCCTTAATTGATCGCGTGCGTCCCCTTGGTTTTGCCGGCTTCCATTTTGGCCGTGCGTGCTCCGAATTGGATCTGCTTGCCGTCAGCTGTGGCGTGATGGAGACTCTGGAAAGGACAACCAACGGCCCGCTTCTTCTCCGACGCTGCACGCTCCATCCCAAGCTTTGAAGCGAGCAGCCTCAAGACCCTTTTCTCGGCATCCAACGGTATCCCCGAGCTGTTGACGGGAATAGCATCTTGTCCAAAGCCGGTCTTCTCCCATACCGGCGCGG
Source organism: Phyllosticta ampelicida (assembly GCA_020351975.1). Classification (NCBI taxonomy): domain Eukaryota; kingdom Fungi; phylum Ascomycota; class Dothideomycetes; order Botryosphaeriales; family Phyllostictaceae; genus Phyllosticta; species Phyllosticta ampelicida. The sequence continues at coordinate 26,067 of JAIFKG010005045.1, forward strand.
CCAGGGCCCAGTTGAGCAGCTCTTCGTCCAGGAACGGAAAGCGGACTTCCCTCCCAGAATCAGAGATTACCCGGTCATCACGTCCCAGGTTTCTCTTGGGTAGTCGGTTGATGTCAAGCTCGAGCTCTTCGACCAAGCCAAGAAAGCCTCTCCGGGAGAAGGCGGTGCTGTGGCGTTGGTAACCACCAAATAACTCGTCTGCCCCGAGCCCAGACAGCAGGATGCGTGCTGGGGTTGTATAGTTCGAGTTTTGATCCTGAATTGACCCTCGGAAAGCACCAACTCCTCGTGACGCAAAGTAAAGTGCGTACGCGATGGAAAGGTCCATTTCAGTGTCGTGCGGATGCATCAGCGTAATGACACTATCGCGGTGTGCAAGTGTCTCCGAATAAGGCACATTGACCTCCACAAATCTCCAGATGCGCTGGGGACAAACCTTGCACAATTCGGCGTGCGATGTCCTGCCTGTAATTCGATCAGGACACAGCTCATAGGGTGAAAAGTCAGCTGGGGCGATTCCAGGGGGGCATCGATGGACTCGTGGGTTCTCAAAAGCTACGTTTAAAAGGTCGATCGATGTCTCGAGGGGTAGAATTTCATGAGCAATGCGAGCAAGCAATGTGCAGTCGAGGCCACCGGAGAACAGGATTGCCATGTTTGTCTGTTGTTCATTCTGCTGTCGACTGAATAGCTGCGCTCCGCACTGCAAACGTAGCCTCAATGATCTTGCTAGGGCGTTTTGGATTTCTACGACAGCCTGTGAGTCTTGACAGAGCTGTGGGGGCTTGTTTCCAGGTACAGTCATATTGAGAGCTGGGTACGGCAGAACCTGCAGTAGGGTTAGGCGCAGGAAATGAGTAAATCATAGAGACGGCTTACCAAGCCATTTTCAAAGCCTTGCGATGCAACACGGCGAATGTAGGGAAGGCAGTCGAGTTGAAAAGTCGCGGTGGTGGACTCGGCAGCATGGGTTTCGAGGTCGACGTAGAAGATGCCGTCGGCTTCGACTTCGCGCCACTGGTCGCTTACCTTGTAGTCGCAAATGCTGGACAAAATCAGGTCGCCAGCCGTGTTAGTGCACCGTAGCAAGGAGCGTCGACCAAGGCAGTCTCTGCCAAAGTAGACACGACGGCGAGGCGCATCGTAGTACACAAAGGCATACGGTCCTCGGATACGCGTGATGGCGCCGGCGAAGCTTCCTCGTGCACACGCGTCTACAAAAAGGCCCAGTACCGCCTTGGAATCATTTCCAAGGATTGGTTCTCGATCAATCTCCCAAGCTTCGCCGTTCCAGCAGAGGACAGAGCCCGAGTCCCTGTCGAGGAGCGGTTGTGAGACAATCGACGTCCCGCGAAGAGCAAGGACAGTAGCGTGCAGAACGAGCTGGCAGCCATCTAGAGGCAAGACCAGGGTCTGGCAGCTGTCAGGACCTCTGTTACGCAGAAGTGCAGCGACAGTCGGATCCGGATGGATGGGATCATGGCGACTCAGAGAGGCAAAGATGCCGCACATGGAGTGGTGAAGAGGAGATGGAATAGGTGGTGCGTTGGGTGAAGAACTACGCGAGTGAGAGACGCGCATGACGACAAGGGAGGAGACGTCAAGCTAAGCCCTACCGCCGGCGTACCATGTCGACATTGGTAGCCTCCCCACGTTCCAGCTCAACCACAGTCTCCCTATTCCTATTCCTACCTGCTCTTCTCTTCTCGTCCCTCGGCTGCTGAGAGAGACACCACATCTTCGCTAAGACAGACTCCTGACGTCCGCTCATTCAGCTCACGGTTATATGTCTGCTTCCGCTCTCCCACCGACTCCCGACCAGCAGCAACCGCTGTCGTCTGCCTCCGTCTCCGCCTCCCCCTCCGCCGCCCGCTCCGCTGCCCCTCTCCTTAATCCTCCCGCCAGCTGCCCAACAACTGCCCAACCTGCACGAGAAGGACATGCGCAGAAGAATGCCGAGAGCGAAGGCGTCGCCCCAACAGACGAGAGGTCCAATCGCCCCCAAACCGTGAACCAAGATTCTACACCGCAACCTCAAGGACCTAGTTCCCACGACCACTCAAAAACTCCGCAAATCCCCAAAGAAGCTCCCTCGGCTCAAATGGACGCCCTCTCGATTGCAGATGCCTCCACTCAAGACACTGGCCCCTCCTCGAAATCACCTTCCTCTCCTAGACAATCATCTATCCACGAAAAATGGACAGGCTCGTTCAACAGAGCCAACTCACCTTTGCGCTTGCCTGAGACATCCCCGAAAAACGCCGACATGTCCATCGATCCTCAGGATGACAGCTTTCCTGCTTTCAACGATAATGACGACGGTCCAGAGGCTGCGGTAACCTCCGGAGACGCTGACGATTCGAGGTCCGAGATACAAAGCATAATGGATCAGTTTGGCGAGGGGCACGAGGGGCCTGGCATGGATGAGATCATGTCACCACGGCTAGAAAAGGCGAACCCCACGTTTGGCCAGTCTTCTTCCTTTCCTCCCCGGAAATCGAGCCTGCAGCCTCCAGAACGAAATGTTTCTGAGCAAATGGAAAGTCAAGAGCAGAGAGAAACCACGTCAATATCGGAATCCTCCCAGTCTATTCAGCCTCCGCAACCGCCTCCCAAAGAAACTTCGAGTCTTTCCAAGGAAAAGGGCCCTGCGTCTAGTACCGCTCAGCCAGCATCCAACCTCCATAAGCCTCCCCCTCCTGAGCCAGATCCGGAGCCCGATCTGCCGTTCGACTTTCATCGATTTCTTGAGCAGCTTCGTCACCGCACTGCAGACCCTGTCGCAAAATTCTTGCGGTCATTTCTCTACGAGTTTGGCAAGAAGCAATGGATGGTGCACGAGCAGGTCAAAATAATAAGCGACTTCCTCGAGTTTATAAGCAAGAAGATGGCGCAGTGCGAGGTCTGGCGAATGGTCTCGGATGCTGAGTTTGACAATGCAAGGGAAGGCATGGAGAAGTTGGTCATGAACAGGCTGTACACTCAGACATTTTCACCAGCCATCCCGCCTCCTGAGCCCATGCTTGGTACGAAGAATAGGAGGAAGGGGCCGCCGCAAGGGACAGGCCGACGGGGCCAACATCAAGAGGATGTGGAGAGAGACGAGGTGTTGGCACAAAAGATCCGGATTTATAGCTGGGTTAGGGAGGAACATCTTGACATTAAGCCCGTAGATGAAAAGGGGACCAAGTTTTTGAAATTGGCTCAGCAAGGTACGTTCATCTACGCAAAGCTATTGAACTGGGCTGACTTTAATTCAGAGTTGCTCAAGATCAGAAACTACAGAGCACCCAGAGACAAAGTGATTTGCATCCTGAATTGCTGCAAAGTAATATTTGGTATGGCTGAGAAAAATTTTCGTCAAGCATGTTACTAATTTGAACAGGATTTTTGAAAAATGCGCAGTCGGATCAATCTGCCGACTCATTTGTTCCTTTGCTGATATATACGGTTCTCCGCGCCAACCCGGATCACCTCGTTTCAAATGTTCAGTACATACTGCGTTTCCGCAGCCCTGAGAAACTGGGCGGCGAAACAGGCTATTACATATCATCACTGGTATGTCAATCGTGTTGGAAAACTCGTCCATGTGCTAACTTGATGAAGATGGGTGCTATTCAATTCATCGAGAGCCTCGACCGCACAAGTCTAACCATAAGCGATGAAGACTTTGAGAAGAATGTCGAGGCTTCAGTATCTGCCATTGCAGAGCGAAATTCTCTGGACCAAGAACGCCAAATGCGACCCCCTCGTTCCTCAACCAACCGACATCCATCCCCTGCCCCTGGTAGCATTCACATATCAGAAAAGTCTGCACTGAGCCGTCCCGAAGTCACTCCCCGAAATTCCCTTGACGCCGAACGCGCCCCGGCACGCAGCAGTTCCGCCCGGGCCAGCTCCAGCCACGTTCCTCAAGAATCTGAAGAAGGCGAAAATGCAGCTGTTGCCGGTTTGCTCCGCACCATCCAACGTCCACTGTCTACCATTGGACGTATTTTCTCCGACGACAACACAAACGAAAAGTCATCAAGCAGCCAGCAACAAGGTTCTGGTGCGTCTTTGTACCCAGGGTCTGGTGCATCACCACATCCACTTCAGCGGCATACTGACGAGCCAATGACTTCGGCAGGTAGGCTGAGCGCAGAGCAGCAACGACAGCTCCAACAGGCAAGTCTCGAGGATGCAGAGGCGCGGCAGGCGAGCGTAGACGTCGAAGAAGCTCTCCAGATTCAACGAGCCGAGCACAAGGTCATTGTAGATACACTGGTGGGCATGTTCCCTGGTCTAGACAGGGATGTAATTGATGACGTGGTGAGGATGAAGGAGGGACGGTAAGTGGACATGGCTTGCCAGCATTAGTCAACATCTTCCAAGTGACAGCTTACTGACACTCAACTAGAGTCGGGTTGGCCGTGGATGCGTGTCTAGCTCTTAGCAACTAGCGAAAGTGAAGCGTTTCAAGCGAGCGAGCGATTGAGAAAAAGCAACTGTGGGTGCGACCATGCCACCAAGTGATGCTTCGCCTTCCAGGTTCTCGCCGCAATGTGCGGTTCAAAGCGGCTGTCATTGGAAAGCGATTGTTGAATATTCGGCGTCGGCATCGGGACGATGATGGCTCAAATCTTCCTTCTTCTACCGGTCAGTGCTGCAACGGCCTTTTGCCTTTCTTTCTGTCTACTTACTCTGTCGCTACTCTGTTTCTTGGTTCTGGGCTCTTGAAGAGGTTTGGGATAGATCTCTGAGCTTCAATGCTCAATCACTTTCCGTTCATGTGTTTGGCTCTGTCCTCACTGTCCACAATTCCCACTAGACGTGGAAATTAGACGGGATCAAGTTGGAGATGGCAAATAATCTGACAGGACCCTTACTCACTATCCACAGTGTGAGTGAGCAATCAAAATCCTCCTGCGGCGCACCAACATCTACTTCGCACTTGCCCCTCCCGTAGAAACAGTCTTGCTCATCTAACTCAATCGCACCCTCGCCCCATGCCTCGATCGACATGCCTACCATATTTCCGCGTTCTGTGTCCAGCTGACTTCGTCAAGGCAGCCTGGCGGTATTGCCTATATTTCAGCAATCAGGCCGACTGGGCCTGCTGATAACAGGTCCGCGGTTTGTGGTACTTCGGATCCCCTACTTGGATCCCTCGTGGTATCACCTCTTCGCATCACTTTTAATTGCATTCGGGAGGCTAAGGCTGAATGTGTTGTAATGGGGGTGGGTTTCTGCGATGCTTTGAGAACTGAGGGGGGATGGGAAAAGTAAGAGGTCTCTTTTTTTGTAAAACTGTTCAACAGCTCATTAGGTACGATAGACATGCGCGCTGTTGCACTGGGCGTGATTATCCCAGCAACCTTACTCTCTCACATCTCCCACGGCACGGATAGAGCACGTGCTAAATTTTGCAATATTCTGCTCTCCGGCTCACTAAATTGTCTGTTTGTCTATCTAGCTTCGCTTCTCGAGCCACTCCTACAACGAGGCAGGGGGCAGATCCGCTCAGGTCCGTCTCATACCTCGCCAATCTACTCATAGACTTCTTCGGCTTTTAGGCCGGCTTTTCGACAAACATGATGCAATCAGCACGCGGGCTTGTGGCCGATATCACTTGTTCTACCTGGCGACAGTCCCGGGGGAAGCGGTCTGAATGGTCGACCAAGTGAGTGAGGTGGATGAAGTTGGCCCGCTCAGCTCCGTTCTGTTTCGAGCTGACCAGATGACTAGGTAGTGGGATTTCGGAGAGCAGCGAGCGAATTACAGTCAGCTAAGGGGGTTTGGAGCTGGGCGTGCAGTCGTGAAGCAGCTCGAGGCTCGAGGCCCGTTTGGGAACGGAGATTCTGAACACGCATGAAGCACCCACGCCCGCGCGGCGTGAGCTCCGTGGTGTTTCTCTGTCTGACTGGCCTTCCACCTTTGAGTCCATCTTGTGGATGCTTTTAGAAGATGAGTAGATGAAGCGTATATGAGAAAACATGTAGCAGAAGGCAGATCCGCCCGCTCACCGTCGGCGCGAACAACAGGTGAAGGCAGGTCGGCTACTGATGCAATGTAGCACTCCGTAGACCCAACCCCCCACACCCACCGTCTCCATTAAATCTTGCGAGATCGCCCTACACACTACCGACGGTGGTCTGCAGACAGTCGGCTCGATCATCGCATTGCCTAACACCGCCTCACCTTATCTCGCATCACTCTTGCCTTGTCCGCCAAGGTGACGCCACCGAGGGAAAGGGTAGCCATGCTATTCCTGATGTACACCCTTCTTGGCCGCCACTACCTGCCCGCCACCACGCTACTGGGTACTGGGTGAACTACGTCCTGGTTCATAGTGTGTATTCCCATGTCCTGGCATAAGGTACCTTGTCCTGCCCTATATTGCCACTTGTACTGACTGCGGCAGGCTCGCTCCGACTATCTGGCTCTGTCTCACCAGCGTAGGCCAGATGGTCCTTGTTGCTCACGAGCGCACATGCTCGTTGTATGTTCGCCACACTTCGCCACACTTTGCCACGCTTCGGTCGACCGACAGGAGGGTGGACAACTAGGTCGGCGACGGTTGATTAGCAGGTAAACTGATTGAGGCGAGATGTAGACGAGCGAGCGAGCGAACAGGATGGCATCAGTGCAGGTAGAACAGATACCTAGGTTGGTTATCGCGCCCCGCTCCACCCCGCTTACCCCATGTCGCAATGGAAAGCTTTTCCTAGGACGTGGTGATCGTGTTGAAGTCTGCTAGGTTGATGGTGAGTACATTCGGGTGAGATAGGAGAATACTTGGTAGCATTTGGAAGTGACCCACTCAGCACAGACACTGCAGCAGAGTGTGCGAGACAAAATGAGACAAGATACACAATAGCACCACAACAGCATCAGAAAACAGCCAGCTACTGAGCCTGCACGCAGGCACGAGCTTCGGCTTCAGCTCGACGAGTGGGGAAGCGGCGAGCGTGAATAAAGTGCTTCTTCGCTGGCCCGCGCTGGTCTCGCGCCGTCGCTGCTTAGCGCCTGGCTTGTTGCAGCTTGGCCTAGCATCACTGCATTTCATCCTTGCCGTTTTTGCCTTTTCCTTTACTGTGAACGCATAGCAGAGTTATGGTTACGGTTGTACTTGCGCTTGCGCGCCGCCTGCCGTATCCGGGCCGCGTCCTTCGTGCGCGTCATCGTGGATAAAGGATTGACTGGGGGTGGGTTGAGTGGCCGAGACGGCGTGCGGGCCACCAGCTCGACATCCTATCCGACATTGTCTCGTCCCGCTGTCTTTCGCCAACGTGGTGGTGTTTGAGATATGGCAGAAGGAGAGACAGCAGATGGCCGTGGTAGTGGGGTGGCTTGGTCGTCTGCCCGGCTCCTGTCTCGGGTTTTCTTCTTGAGGTATCTATTAAAGTCGCCGCCGCACGCGGTAGCGTCCGTTTGTGGCTGAGGTGAAGACGGCGCCTGGATGGGCCGAGGCGGTTTTGGTAGCTGTACTCTTGGTACTTTCCCAAACCGACGAGGCTTGCGATGTGGAAGCTGGGTGATGTGGTGATCTTTTTCCAGTGTGGGATTGGCCATCTCAGCTGAGTTGTATCTGGAGGTATCAAGTATTATGCGATTGCAACTTGCACGTTTCTCGCCTTGCAGCCAATTCGCCTTCGAATTCTTCTTTTACACTCGGTAGCTGATACAGCCGGGGGATCGTTCAGCATCTTTTCTGATGTTGTCTGTTTTATGTTTTGCTTTTGCGCCGATCTGCCCACGGTGGTAGGTCAGTGGCGCGACTAGCGTTCTCGGGATAAAGGAGTTGGAGGCTCGCGCATAAGACATTGGACATAATCAGAAAGCAGTCGACCCGTAGAAAATTTTCGAACACGGGAGTGGGCATAGGAAAAACAAGCGGCGCGATACACTACATGTGCAGCGAAAACGTGTCTCATTTAATGCTGTTTGGTTTCAGCAATTCACGAGCAGGAATTCAAGGTACATAAACTTTCCGCATCGACTTCCTTTTTCGCAATCCTTCGTTCGCCGAGGCATTTGCTGAATGGTGTGGCCATATGAATCAAGAGGCTGAGATTTCCACCTCTTGCGGTCCGGGATATCCCCAGCAGTCGCTCCATGTTCATCCCCTAGCAAGCGCTTACGGCCGCTGTCGCTGGACCAGCCTCATTTGGCAGTCGCGCCACACTTTTCTGCCAATGCCAGTTTGGAGAGAATCGGGACGGTGCCACAAGACTGGTCTGTGGGACGCCATTCAACTGCGGGGATTTGCAGCGCTAGATGTGCGTCAACGTGATATCTCCAGTCGAGCAAGCGAAACGGCTCGTCATGAATATCGTCAGGACATGGCGAGATTGACGAGATTGACGTCAATGCGGAAGCTGGCAGTGCATCCATGCAATGGGATGGCTGAGTTCAAGAATTATTCGTAAAGGAGCGTTGAATGTCTCATGGAGCGAGCGGAAACGGTTGGCTGCCTTTGGTAAAGCTTCGTGCTTAGCCTGACTATCCATTGGCAGGCGACTCCAAATATCTGGAGTGTCGCGTTCTATTGGTCCAGTCTTTGAAAATGGTCGGAAAAAGAGGGTCTGGTGTTTCTGTTGATTTCAATCATAGACATCTGATTAAACGTCGAGATGAATGTCAATGCGAATCCTAGGCAGAAACGAGTGGTGCTTTTGGCGAGCCGGAGTAGAGTAGTATGGAACTTCGGCCACTGTGATAATACTGTGACTTTTTCTCGCCTTTTCGCCGGGAATCTCGCGGCTGATGGGCCTGGAAACCTCGCAGCCGACCGGTTTGGAAACTTCGCGGCTGACAGGTCTAGTGGAGGTGTCGGGAATCGTCGCGGCAAGTTTGAGGAGATGTTCAGCCAGAATCTTTTCGTAACGCGTTGCTTCAGCTTCGATGGCTAAATCATGGGCGCTAGGCTTGGATGGAGGCGGACTATCCTCTTTTCTGGACAATATGTATATGGCGCGTGCAGTGGATAAGGCTGTCGAGCCAATGGCATGGCACCATATCAAGGGACAAATTGTGAAGTAAGTGACCGAACCGGTGACGAGGTAGAGACAATCGCGCGACATATTCTTGTTGCCTTGAGCTTTGTAACTGGAGATGAGGCCGGTGAGCGAGGAGATATGTATGCTTGACAAAGTACATGATTTCCACAGTTCGGACGAGTTTTGGAACAGATCCCTCGTGGTTGTACAATTGCAATTCGGAAACTGTGTAAATTAGAAACATTTTGTGAGTCTGTGCTCTTACATGGGGTGCAGTTGATAAATTGATGAACGTCGGCTGAAGCGGCATGGGCCACGGCCCAGTAGCCATCATCTCTTGCCTGATCTCTCCATGTGGAGCCACGCGCTGAAACTCGTAGTGGTGAGCATATCAAATAGACGATGGTGATTGTAGATTTTCAATCAACAGTCGACAAGGGATGCTCGGACCCGAGGACGTATTCCGGTATTATTGGAAGCTTTGTGCTTGCCTTTCTTCAACGGATCTTCATTGAGTCTGATCTACAGAGCGTAGATTCAGCGTAGCAGGATTACAGATGTGCTGCAATGCGACATGAGTGCTCCACATGAAAACGGGCGGCGTGAAGCTTCTCAGGCGTTAGGTTTACACAGCCATCGGAAGTATGCGTGATAAAAGTCGACCCGACTCGAGCGACGACATGATGGAGAATTGACCATGTTTGGATGCATGTTTGGATGCATGTACAAGCTAGCTAAATGCACCTTGCAAGAAAAACATGCACGAAGACGGTGTCCAGATGCCTTGTGGCGGTTTGCTGCTAGGGCCGTGCTAGAGTCGGGCTGAGCCACCGAGACCAGGCGGGCAAGTCACGAAGTGGGCGAGGCGTGCGAAAGGTCGCACCACAAGAGGCGGCAGCGTAGTTCTGTCGACGCATAGCGGGCCATGCATTGGGAAGCTTGATCGGCGGGCCGCGATTCGTTTCTGGCGTGGGCAGGCTGACCAGTGATGAGCCGGCGCGTTAAGATGCCGCTAGCTGCGTCGTGACGGCGTCGGTACGGGAACTCTGTCGAAACGCAGACCAAGCTGGACGATGAAGCGCGGAAAGCGCCGAGCTGAAGGCGACACAACGTGGGAGGTTGGTGTTGGAGGTTGAGAGGGAGGGGAGAGACGCAAAGCTATCAGAGGCGTCGTCGTCTGTCTCAACCTTGGCGTCGTGTACCCGCTGGCATCCCCTGTCAACACCATCCTCCATCACCACTTCTTGGACTCATCTCAGCGCGACGTCCGGCAGCACATGTTGAACATGGTCCACGAGAGCCGCGGCGATGCAAACGACGGCACAGACGTGCGCCCGATTGCTTCCGATATCGACTCGGTCTCGCAAAGCCTTGCATCGACGTCGACGTTGCTACGGCGATTCTCCGTCTTCGCAGCGTTGTTTGCACAGCTCAGTACATAGGCGTCAAACTTGGGTGCGCAGTCAGCATGCTAAGCTATAAGGTTCCCGCCTGCAGCCGTCCGACAGGGCCGCCGAAAATCAGAGCGGCTCCCTCGACGGAAGAGCTGCCGAGCCAATGGTGCCAGTTCGGGGCGGTACAATCCAATTGATGGTCATGGCCAAGATCAGATCCCGTCCACCACGCCGTTGGTCTTCGACTACTACTGCAAGCCATTCCGGAAGGTCGCCTCGTGTGACGTTTTGGGACATGTGCTAGGACAGCAGGCCAGCCGTCATGAGGCGTCTTTTTCAAGCAAGCCCGCATTGTAATTCCTTTTTTATGACCTGGCTGCAAGACTCACTCCCCTGCATTGATTGATTCGTCCTCCAATGCCGTAGCAGACGGTCTATTCACACAGAAGATATATCTATGGCTCGGTCAGTTCTCTCTTCCACATTCCACAGCAGCCATCATTCCTATCCCTCTCATCACTTGCCTCTTTCCATCCGCACTCCAGCCATGGACCCTCAACAGCAGGCAGACATCACTCCTTGTGACACAAAGACATCCTGCACCGAGATGTTCCAGCTTGGATCTGCACGCAACAGTCTCAGCAATGCTGCCCTCAACGGCAACGAGTCACAAAAATCTTCGGCGCTATCAGAACTGACCTCTATCAAAAGTGCCGGTCCAACGCCGCCAGAAGACTTTAAGCCTGGCTGGCGGTTTTTGCTTGCTTTTATCTGCCTTTGCATTGTAAATTTGGTCTGTGCACTCGATGCTACGTCAATTTCTGTTGCTCTTCCTGTAAGTCTATTATACTCCTACTTGTTTGACCGAGGCTGACTCGATTTCAGGTCATGTCCGAAGCCCTCCATGGCACTGGTATCGAAGCATTTTGGACAGGCACATCCTTTCTTCTCACTGCTACAGTCTTCCAGCCGAGCTTTGCCTCTCTCTCCCATGTCTTCGGCCGAAAACCGCTCCTCCTCATTGCCCTCACCTTCTTCACTGCTGGTGCCATTGCGGGTGCCCTGTCCAACAACTTCACGGCCCTTTTGACCAGCAGGGTGATACAGGGTATTGGTGGGGGTGGAATTGCCGCCTTGACGGGTGTCATCATCACTGATATGGTCCCACTCAAGGAGAGAGGCAAATGGCTCGGTCTGGTGACTATGATGTGGGCCATTGGAAGCGTGATTGGCCCCGTCGTTGGAGGAGTGCTGGCCGAAAAGGCCTCTTGGGTATTTTCTCCAACCGACTTCCCCAATCGACAGCCAACTGACGTATCAACAGCGGTGGATATTCTGGATCAATGTACCCTTCTGTGCCATCGGCTACGTCATGATTCCGCTCTTCTTGAAGCTGCAGTACAAGCCAGGCAATTTTACGGAGAAGCTGAAGCAAATCGACTGGATTGGCTCCTTCCTATTTGTGGCTTCGACGACATCGACCTTGATTCCCATTACATGGGTAAGCCCCAGCATCTCATTTGCTTTGAAGCATTTTAACTGACTGGTTCCAGGGCGGTGTCATGTATCCGTGGGATCACTGGCGGACTCTTGTGCCGCTCGTCGTCGGTGTCTGCGGCCTCTTCGTCTTCATCGTCTACTCCAAGTTTATTCCGAAAGAACCCATCCTGCGAGGCACTCTCTTCAAAAATGTGACGGCGCTCGTCTGCTACTTGAGCATCGTCATCCACGGCATGATGCTGTGGTCTGCCCTCTACTACATGCCGCTGTATTTCCAAGCCGCCAAGTCCATGTCGCCAACGACTTCGGGTATCGCTCTCTTCCCCTGGACCTTTACCACTGCTCCCGCTGCCGTCTTCGCCGGTATCCTGATTGCCAAGACTGGTCGCTACCGCTGGGCCATGTACTTTGGCTGGTTCACAACCACGGTCGGCAGCGGGCTCCTCATCCTCTACAAGGAGCACACGCCAGCGAAAGAATGGATCCCGCTGGCGTTGATCTCGGGTATGGGTCTCGGCTTTCTGTACCCAGCAATGAGTCTCTGCAACCAAGCAGCCGCCGTCAAGGGCGACGTGGCCGCTGCCGCTGCCCTCAACCCCTTCTTCCGCAACTTCGGACAGACGCTGGGCGTCGCGATAGGCGGCACAGTGGTGCAAAACCAAGTCAAGAAGAGGCTGTTAGCCTCGACCATCCCCGCCATCGCGGCCAAGGCCGCCGAGTACAGCAAGGACGCTACGACGCTGGTCAGCGTGGTCAATGCCATGCGCGACGACCCCAGAATGGCTGCGGTTCGCCACGATCTCATCGACGCCTACATCAACGCGCTTCATGTCCTGTGGATTGTCATGTGCAGCTTAGGTGCTCTTGCGGGAGTGCTGACCATCATCTTCGTAAAAGCTTATTCGATGGATCGTGAGCTTGAGACGGACCAGGGCTTTGTGGATAACAGGCCTGCGCGCGATGAGATGCGCGAGGTGGAAGAGTCAAGTGCGAGCGCGAGCGCCAGCGCGTAAGCTGGCTGGTGCTGCTCCGCTGGGCTGCTGGTCATCTTCTCGTCTCCATTGCCCATCTCCTCCCATTTCTCCCATTTCTCACTTGCTCTCTTTCCCAAGACTCCGGCCTCATGAGATTGCCACAAGAGCTTCTGCTTGGATGGATGCACCATCTCCCTTCTTTCTTGTTTCTTTCAACTCACATTTCATATTGCTTCCTATGGGCCGGAATGCGTGCATGTATATCCCATTCCTTCACCTCTCAGATTGTTGTTGGGAAGGACTCGATTTTTTAATTTTCTTTTGGTCGGGACGTAGGCGTTTGAACAGTACCCCCACAGCAAACCACAATTAAATATAGCGTCCCGATCGTGGTATATATAAAAGCATCTCACATAGCTATAATACAACCCTTTCATATCCTCCTGAATTATCGTCCTCGCCTTTGGTCTTACGCGCATTTTTCTTGCTAGGAGCGTTTGTGTGCAAAAGAAAAAAAATCAAAATGTACACTCACAACTCACACTTACTAATCCGCCCCTGCATTTCCACTTCCGCTTTCCCTTCACAACAGCACCTCTCACGTAGACACCTCGGCCTCCTGCTGGCGGCAAGGTCGGGACACGGCGACTTTGCAGCATACCACCGC
>JAIFKG010005048.1:0-11544 GCA_020351975.1 Phyllosticta ampelicida
GACTGACGGACAGCGGGCACGGGCAGCGGGCAGGCGATAATTATGCGATCTGGATGAGTTGCAGCGTCAACACCACAGCGGACGAGAAGCATTGCGCTCCAGTCGTCATCAGGCGTCCCCTGGCTCCTGGAGTCCTGGAGAGGCTCGGCATCCCAGATGTTGGGACTGTAGCCCTGGGCCTATCCTATTGACCTCATCAGTGTCTCCATACCCGCAGCACGTAGCCGTACCCTCCGCCACGACCATGTCCCGTTTCCCACGACGACGCCAGGGCTGATGATGGTGTCGTCTTCCCCGCACGCAGCCTGCCAGCCTGACGCCGCATCGCCAGACCTTGCTGTGCCCCCCCCAGCCACTCTTGACTTGTTGTTCGGCCAGCTGGGTCCAGGGGTCGCCAAACCCAGCCCTTGCTGGCTCGTCTATCACGGTGGAGCGACCATTCGTCTACTCCTACACCGTTGTCCATACTCCTACGCCGTTGTCTCTCTACTCCTACACCTAAACCGTTGCGATATGCAGCCGCTCCGGTCGTGGCAGCCCAGGCTTGGGGTTACCGCGGTGGCATGATTGAACCACCAGGTTACAGCGGTGGCATGATTGAAGCCACCAGGATGGGATTAGCACAACAATTGTATAGTCGAGATGCAGTCGTCAGCGTCGTGGCGCCGACTGCAGTAGCCGTCGCCGTCGCCGTCGCCGTCGTGTCGGTCGGCAGGGATGTCAAGGGCGCCGTCCGTCGTTGGTGGCTCCACCCTCTCCTTCTCCCTCTCCCTCTCCCCCTCTCTGCTCTCCAAGTGTCCTCTATTTGCGACTCGTGCCTTGCCTGTCGCCCTCTCCTTGCGCCCGCCCCCCTTTTCTCAATCTCTCAACAACACCATCAACAACACCACCTACACCACCTCCGCCACCCAAATACCTCTCGTCGCTCTCTCGACGCTTTTCATCGGCTCCACTCTGTCCAAGCCCCTATCCTTCTTCGTGCCCGTCGCTCGCTCGCTCGCTCGCTCGCTCACCAACTACCCGTCGAAATCTTTTCCGTCTCCTGAACACCGCCCACCATCATGAAGGGTGCGTCACATCCAAGCCTTGCGCTCATGTTCAATCTACGGCCTGTGCTAACCTCTTTGCTTGCTTGCAGCCCTCATTCTCGTCGGTGGCTTCGGCACCCGTCTGCGCCCTCTCGTACGTCTTCTGGACCCTTGGTCGCAATGCGCCAATTGACCCTTTCTTTTCTCTTTTTCGTTTTTGCGCAGACTCTCACGTTGCCGAAACCGCTGGTCGAGTTCGCAAACAAGCCCATGATCCTGCACCAGGTCGAGGCCCTGGCTGCCGCAGGCGTCACCGACATTGTCCTCGCCGTCAACTATCGCCCGGAGATCATGACGGCCGCATTGAAAAAGGTCAGCCCTACAACCCCGCGCCCCACTCCGCTTGCCCAACCCATGCATCTTCTGACTCTTCTCACCCCAACCAGTATGAAGAGCAGTACAACGTGCGCATAGAATTTTCCGTCGAAAACGAGCCGTTGGGCACCGCCGGCCCCTTGAAGCTCGCCGAAAGCATCCTCGGAAAGGACGACTCTCCCTTCTTCGTCCTCAACTCCGACGTCATTTGCGAATACCCTTTCAAGCAGCTTGCCGAGTTCCACAAGAGCCACGGCGAGGAGGGCACCATCGTGGTCACAAAGGTCGAGGAGCCGTCCAAGTACGGTGTCGTCGTGCACAAGCCCGGCCACCCTTCGCGCATCGACCGCTTCGTCGAGAAGCCCGTCGAGTTCGTCGGCAACCGCATCAACGCCGGTCTCTACATCCTCAACCCCTCGGTGCTCAACCGCATCGAGCTGCGCCCAACTTCAATTGAGCAGGAAATCTTCCCCGCAATCTGCAACGACGGCCAATTGCACTCGTTCGACCTCGAGGGCTTCTGGATGGACGTTGGTCAGCCCAAGGACTTTTTGTCCGGCACTTGCCTCTACCTGTCCTCCCTCGCCAAGAAGGCTTCCAAGGAGCTCACGCCCTCGTCCGAGCCCTTCGTGTACGGCGGCAACGTGCTCATCGACCCAACCGCCAAGATTGGCAAGAACTGCCGCATAGGTCCTAACGTGACTATCGGTCCCAACGTCGTTGTCGGCGACGGCGTGCGGCTCCAGCGCTGCGTGCTGCTGGCGAGCAGCAAGGTTAAGGACCACGCGTGGATCAAGTCGACCATTGTCGGCTGGAACAGCTCCGTCGGCCGGTGGGCGCGGTTGGAGAATGTGACGGTTCTCGGCGACGACGTGTCGATTGGCGACGAGATTTATGTCAACGGCGGCTCCATCCTGCCGCACAAGTCGATCAAGCAAAATGTGGACGGTAAGTCTTGCTGCTCGGCGCAACAACGATATCCAAAAACTAACCAAGTTTGCAGTCCCCGCAATCATCATGTAAATAAACCCAACCCCCTCCCCTCCTGACGCCACAAATGTCTTGCCAGACGGCTGGCTACCTCTCCACCGCCCCGGTTTCGATTCCCCCTTCCGCAGTCTCGAGTACCGGACGTCTTTGCCCCTTTTCTAGCACCTTTAATGCCTTCGCATCCAAACATGTCCACTTTTGGGTTTACGTAGGAGGGTATTCACGCATTTTCGTCCTACTTTCTTGTCCCGCAGCTCAGCATTCCGGTCCCCCCCTTCTTCTCTCTACTCTTCCACACTCTTGCCGCGCGCAAACTTTTCAGCATCAGCATTGTTGGACCTGCTGCTGTTGTCTACGGCTCACATATTTTGTTTCTCTATTTCCTTTTTTTTAAGGCTTTGCACGTGGTTTGATGACTGGCCCGAACCTGACACATGCATGAGATTGACTTTTGGGTTTTTTTCGCGTTTTTTTTTTTTTCTGTTTTTGCGCTCTGAATAAAAAAGCATGAACTCTTTGTTGTTGTTTCGAGCCGTGTTGGGTCAAGGTAATGTCTTGCCCCACTGGTGCGTAGTACGTATCTTAGACGAGCGAGTTGATGGATTCAGCAGAGACTGTTGAATAAGCAAAATACAATGGACGGGATCGAACTGCTCTTGTTGATGGTGGGATTGACGGGCCTAGACCGGACCAAGTCAGTCTCGGAGGATAGGCCTTATGATGCATGGAAGGCAGGGCAAGGCAGTAGGCAGTGCAGTGCAGCGTACGAGTAGGCGCAGCATGGCGTGGCGACTGTTGCGGAATGCAAAGCAGGAGGCGATCCCTCCTTTCCGTGCCAATTTCTTCCGTCCTATCATGCGCAAATGCTACATACACGCAGCGGTTTCGATCCGGCGCGCGTCCGAGCAGCCGGTTCGTCTCTTTGTCCTTTTGCGTCGCACGTAAAGCCGCGTTGGCCCCCTCATCCATCAATCCATCCATCCGTCCATCCATCCGTCTACCGAATGGTACGGTACCGCACCGCCCCGTATCCAATTTCGGAGAGCGTTGATGCAGTAGCTTGTGGACAGTCGGGTTGTCTTAGCTTAGCTTAGTTTGGTTTTAGCAGCAGGGCTGCTCAGGGCCAAGGGCCGACTAGCAAAGCTGATGACCGGGAAAAGGGGGGGGATCGTTTGCTAGAGTTTGACTTGTACAATGCACCATGCGTGTCATGGCAGCGACCAGACCAGACCAGACCCATGACGGTGGAGAGTGCAGCCTGATTTCTGCTTGCTCCTCTATACTTAAATCATATATTTTTTTTTTCTATTTTTTTTCCCCCTCCCCTCTCTTCTTCCTCTGGCTGCCGTGTTTGTCGTCTGTCGTCCTGGGAGGGGGAAAACTTCCCGCCTTTTTTTTTGAGGGCGGGCAATCGGAAACGGAGAAGAGAGAGATCGAGGGGTTGGGGTTGGAAGGGGTAAGAGTGGATAAGTCCAATACGTGTTTTCTTTCTTTCTTTCTTCTCTATTTCTCTATTTTTCTTCTTGCTCTCGTCTCGCCCGTCCGTCTGCTCTTGAGCGTTTGAAGAAGGAGAGGGGATGGGGAGGGAGATAAAATGGAAGCGAGGGAATCAAAACGTCCGAATTTTTCAAAAAATTTCAAAGTAAATCAACCGTGTCCGTCCGTCCACTAGTTACGCCGCCGGTCTAGGTGAGACATGCTGCCTGCCCCTTTTCGCCCTTCACGTAGTTGTTCGCCCAGTTCGCCGCCAGATAGGCTGGGTGTATCTGTAGCATCTGTCTTTTTGTGTCCTTCTGATTATCCGCCTCCGCCAAGATGGCTGGGTGTTGCTTTTTCACGAGGTCCGTCTGTGGTCCATCTTTTCCATACACACCAGGAGCCTCTGTCCGTCCGTCCGTCCGCCTGTCGTTTGTGCTTGCCTAGGTAGACGACCAAGCTTTTCTTGATGAGTCCTTCGGCCCATCTGCCCATCCACCTTAAAACTCCCCCACCCTATCCCCAAAAACGTATTATCCCCCGTTTAGTCTTCAAACCGAATGCCGTTGAAGGCGTTGGTGTCAATCTGGCCACCGCGGTAGCTGCCGCGCTTGCCCTTGTTCTTCTCCTTGGTGAAGCCCTTGCCGCGCGTGATAATCAGACGCTCGTGCGCCGCGTTGGCGTAGTCGTACGGCACGTATGCGTTGCTGGCGAACTTGGGGTCGACATATTGGTCCTTGGGGATACGGCTGAAGGGCTCGTTTTGCTTGCGCACGCGCTTGTTGGCGTCTCCGGCGCCAGTCAAGTCGGTCGAGGGCGCCGAGTCTTCTACCTTGCGCTTTTTATTATTGGTGGTGGAGGTGGTGGGCTTGGGAGAGGCCGAGGCTGACAGGGTTGCGCTGCTGGAGCCCGAGGAGGAGGAGGAGGATGGTTCTGTTTCTTTTTTGACCACGGGAGTCTTGTTGTCCTTCCTTTCCTTCTTGGTCTTCTTGATCTTCTTGATATTCTTGTTTTTGGCAGACGAGGTCGATGACGAGGATGAGCTAGAGCTGGAGCTGGAATCGCTGTCGCTGCCGCTGTCCGACGATTCCTCCTTCTTTATGGGCTTCTTCTTGTCCGAGTCCGAGTCGCTGTCACTGCTGTCGCTGTCGCTAGAAGCATCACTGGAACTTTCTGACGGATCGTCCTTTGCAGATGCTTTTTCGTCCGAGTCAGAATCGCTATCGCTACTGTCGCTATCGGACGAGCTGCTCTCAGGAGTGGGTAGCTGGCTTCCTTTGCTGCTAACAACGGAGCTAGGGGAGGAAGAATCGGATTCTGAGTCAGAATCCGACGAGTCGCTGTCGCTGTCGGAAGAGCCTGAAGAGTCGCTGGAATCGCTCTCGCTGCCGCTGCCGCTGTCCGATGTCTTTATCTCCTCGTTCTCGCTATCGCTTGAGCTGTCTCTTGAACTGCTGTCATCTTCGCTCTCGCTGTCGCTGCTCTCGGCCTTCTTGGCGGCCAGTTCATCCTTGACTTCGTCGTCTATCTCGCGATCTTCCTCCCATTCTCGATAGAGCTCAACGAGGCTGGGCTTGTCCTTGGCGGCATCCTTCCAGCTCTCGTTGTCGGCATTGGCCTCCTTCTCGAGCTTCTCAGCCGTCTTGTCGAAACCGTGAGTGCGCAGAAATTTGTCCACGAGGTCGAGGACGGCGGGAGGGGCCTTCGGGGCGACCGTAGGCTTGGTGACCTTGCTCTTGGCCATGGCAATGAAGACTGAGGCGTTAGGGGCGTGAAAATAGCGGTGGAGAGAGAACAACAAGGTGCTGTTGCTGTGTTCAGCGTCCAAAATTTCGCATGAGATCAGCGTGCCAAGATTCATACACGGGAAAGCGGAACCGAGAATACCCCGCAGCCGCCCGCGGCGGGGAGCAGCCCGAGCCCGTCGTCCCGTCTCCCCGTCCCCCGTCTAGTAGGAGTACGGCGGAGGCACCCAGGCACCACTGGCTCCCGTCGCCGTCCTCAGTCTCTCGACCACTGAGACACCTACGCTGCATCCAGAGCCGCTTGCTTTGACAGAACCTGTCACACTCGCCCATCCCACGCCTACTCGAGCTCCTCTTCCTCCTCTTCCTCCTCCTGCTCCTCCTGCTCGACTTTCCGGTCCTCTCACTGCTCTCACCACACGACACTTGCAGGCCCCGTCTGGCCCCCCCGTCCCTCGCGCCCACCGCAATTCTAGTGAAGCCACCGAAGCTGTTTCATCCTCGCCCTTGACGTCCTCCAACGTCGCCGCCTACATTGCGGATGATGACCGTTGCGCCCTACACCTCGTCCAACCCGTGCTCCTTGGGTCGTGTTTCGCTTCCCCCTTGAACAAACTCCCTAATCTTTTCTCGCTATGAACGGATCCTACGACCGCCAGCAAAGCCAGGATGGAAGGGCGTCGCGCTCCGCCTCGGCTGCGCCCACGAGCGGCAGCGGTCGAGCCGAAAAGTACGAGGATGAGAAGAGGAGGATAATAGACAGCTGCTTCTCAAAAATGGACACCAACGGAGCTTGTACGCGGCCAGAGGCCGACCCTTGTCCGCCAAAGACGAATGCGCTGACTGCTGCTCAAGTGTCCGAATCGTACATTACCCATCTGCGCGTCTCCGAAGATGCCGCCTACCCCCAGTCCCCTCCTCCTCCGACGTCCAATCCAGGCAATAAGAAGCCCCGTGTCATCATCGTCGCCGTCCGCAGCTCGGGAAGGGTGAGAATGCACAAGGCACGCGAAAATGCTAATGGCACCTTTTCGATTGGCAAAACCTGGAACATGGAGGATTTGACGGCCATAGAGTCGTTCGCCAATGCTATGCCAAAGACTCCAGAGGAGGCTCAGCGCAAGGAATGGGCCGGGCCGACGGGCTTCATCGTCACTCTGGCGAAGCCGTATTACTGGCAGGCAAACTCGCCAAAGGAAAAAGACTTTTTTATCAACAGTTTGGTCAAGATATACGGCAAGTATACGTCTGGAAGAATACCGCGAATGGTCGGTTTTAGCCAAAGAGAGCTGGACTTGATGTCTCGTCCGCCAACTAAACCTGCAGCGCCGTCCTCACAAAGCGTGCACCCTGCTCCCATCCCGAACACCCCATCCAGCCCGAGCTCTCGACCGCCTCCGTCAAGATCTGCGGATTCCCCTGGCCAAATGGTGGCTGCCCAAGCACGCGATCGTTCCAGGGATTCTCCGCGCCGGCGACCCGTGGCTGCTGGTCGGGATAGCTCAGAACGCCGCCAACGAGACCCTTCGCAAGATTCTACTGAACCAGGACTACCGCCGCCGTTGCAACCGCGGACCCGCACCGGCACTTCTGATGAGAGGTCGTCTTCACAATCAAGACCCCCGCCTTCCCGCGGCCGAGAACTGGCGCCAGGTGTTACACCAAGTTACGAAGCTCGCCAATTGAGGTCCCAACAGTCGGGAGAAAGAGTTGCGATGCGGGGACCAAGCGGAGAACAAATGCGCCCCAGGCCAAGCCAGGAGCAATTCAGACCATCCCCTGGTCCTCCTCCGTCGCTTTCATCTTCCGCACGCCTCACACCGCAATCTTCCCAATCTGAATTCTCACAAATGCCTTCATCTCCTGACCCACCGCCAATGAGGTCACAAATGTCCGTTCCGGTGCAAAGTCCTGCAAGACGCGGCTACGCTCCCAAGGCCTCTCTTGACTCTGCTTATCCCAAAACTTCTGTTTCTAGCGATCCTCTGCCCAAATCTCCTGCTGCCAAAAAGTCGTTTGAAAACAACCTCGGTGGCTACGGCAGCAGCCCAGCAGAGTCTGCGGTACCAAGCCCTGCGAAATTTGGCCTCAACGGGAATCGACGGGATCCGACTCCGCAAGGCTTGCGGCCTGGCACGTCACATAGCAATATTTCCAGAAAGGATGAACTGATGGACGAGCCTCCCAAGGCAGCACCGCCCGAGCGGAAGAGGCCCCCCATATTACCTTCGATATCGACTGGTAGTATAACAGATGCACCTCCAAAGTCCCCTCGTTTTGCCAATGTCCCACTACCTCCTAAGTCACCTCGAGTTCCACCCTCGCCAATGGTCAAATCAAGTCCTGCACCAACTTCCATGCCGGGTGGCTTCATACCGCCAGATATGGAAAAGACGCCGGAACTCAAGACCAAAAGGTCGGTTCCTGAGATGCCACCGCCCACCGCTGAGCCAGAAGAGCCCAAATATGAAGATATGTCGCCTCCGCCACTACAACAAGCAACTCCCGAACCTACCCCTCTAGCAGACCCAAGCGCGGAATCCCCGCAGCAAGCATCTCGAAAGAGTGACGATTCCGAGGAGACAAAACCAGCGGCTGGAAACATGTTGATGAAGAAGAAACTCGCATCATCGGGCTCAGATGGGAAACCGAAAATGGCTGATGTCCTGCGACGCGCTGCCAATGCGTACGGAGCGTTTAAACCACGTGCGGGAGGTGCGGCTGAAAAATTCAAGGCCGCGCTCGCCGACACCCCTTCGGAACAAAAACCAGACGGGATTACGGGAGTCTTCAATGCGCCATCGCTCAACAGGACTGGGACTGATGACAGCGTCAGGGCTGAAACACCAAAGTCGGGTGAACTTGATGCCAAGAGTGACGTCAAGAGCCCCGATGCAGAACTCTCATCGCCTTTACCTGCACAGATTCCAGAGCTCCAAATCTCTGCCCCCAATGCGGCCGCCAAAGCATACGAAGAATCAGATTCGCGGCGTGCGTCAAGCCCTGACAGTAAGCGTGGCAAGTCGCCAGAAGATCTTCGTCGCGCAAGACGGCGGTCCAACCAACAAGCTAAATACCTTACTTCGCTCGGAGTGGATGTGGGTGTTTTGGACACGCGGGGCCTCGAGGTTGAATCGATTCTGTCCGACTTTGGATGGGGAAGCACGGGTCTTCAGCCCAAGAAACTGGAGGCCTTTGAAGCCGAGCTAAAGCGCGAAATCGCTCGCGTCGAGGCTGGCGCCTGGCTCAGCAACCAAGACACCGACTACGACAAGGTCGAAGTTGTAGCCACAATGATGGACAGGGTCATTGCCGAGTGTGACGAGCTCGAGGGTCTGCTAACGCTCTATAACGTAGAGCTGAGCAGCCTGAACGACGACATTGCATTCATCGAGGCACAGAGTCAGGGTCTTCAAGTCCAGACCGCCAACCAAAAGATTCTCCAGGCAGAGCTTCAGAAGCTCGTTTCGACAATCTCGATCGATCAGCGCCAGCTTGAGCCTCTTCGCGGCGCTGGAATAGGCAAGGCCGAGGGTCTCGAGGCCATTGAACGTGCGCTACTGCTCTTGTACAAGGCAATGGTCACGATTGATCCTGCAATCCGACGCGGGGCGGAGATCGGCGAGAAGATGGGTGGCATGGGAGACAGCGAGCTGTCCAACATGAGGGCGCTACAAGAAAAGAAGCAAAGCTACATCCAGGAGAGCGCCTTTTTCCTCCAGCGTTTGCGACAACACATGGACATGACCTTTGGCGCGGCTTTGCTGAACACGAAGGACGCCATCCAGCGGCAAAGCGCAGGGCATTCTACCAAGCTGGACCCTGCCACGCATGATTTTGCGCGCAACGCACTGTGGCAATATAGCCCACTTATGCTCTTCGCCAAGGAGATTGACGGTCAGACGTGGGATGCGCTCCTGCACTCATACCAGGAGCGATCAAAGCCAATCTACAAAGACGAGTTCAGGGGCAACATGATGGCTTGGACCAAGATGGCTCGAAAGATTAGTGGCGACGAACAGGATCTTTTGTTCACCTCTCAAGAGAAGGATACGGAAACCTTGAAGAGCACCACGCGAAAGCTTACCGTGAAGCGCAGTGGAACGCTTGCCCGGGGTCTGCGGTCAAACTCGGGGGAGAAGGCCAAAAACGTGACAGGCACCCTGCTCCCCTATGAAGCTTTCAGCGGCGCCCTGGACGAAATGTGCCCACTAGTTTTCACTGAACAGAACTTCGTCGTTGAGTTTTTCCACGCGACGTCGTCGGAGAATCTCGACTTTGCCGACGCTGTCAATGCCGTTCCTCCGTATCAAAGGAAGGGCTCCAACTTGCTCGCGAGGCGCATGTTTGAACCGGACCGTGCAATGGCCAAGCGCGTCATTGAGAGCATGGAGGCCATCTTCGGATGGTGGCAGGGCGAGCTCCAGAACACTGCCGATGGAGTTGCCAGCAACGATGCTTTGTATGTTCACTCGGGATATTCCTATTCGCCTGCTAATAATTTTCCAGACAGGGAGTCGGTATCCTGGCTGCTTTGGACCGCAAACTCGTCGAGCTGGAAGAGACGAACCAAGACTTTCTCACCAAGGTCATGCAGGGTCTCCAGGGTCGCATTTCAACGCAGTTCCAACGTTTTGTCGAGACTCAAATCGCAGCCATTGAAGACACCAAAGTCAAGATCAAGAAGAGAAAGGGGGTCATCGCGTTCATCAAGACCTTTCCGCACTTCAGCGCTGCCATCGAGAACATGTTGCCGGCAGCGGACGACCCCGAGCGTCTCGAAGTCAGGGGCCTGATCGACGAGGCATACTCCAAGATTAACAAGGCCATGTTCGAGTCGTTGAAGGTCATTGCTAAGGAAAGCCCGACTGCAATGGCTGCACAGGCCCCAGGAGTATCCGGCCTTGGCGCAGACCCCGAGGACAAGGAGGCTCTCAACTACCATATTCTGCACATTGAAAACATGAACCATTACATTGAGGAGGTGGATGCGCGCGGCGACATCGTTCTTGGCGAGTGGAAGGAGAGGGCGCAGTCGGAGATGGACGAACACCTGTCGCTTTACGTCGACGCCGTCATCCGGCGCCCTCTTGGCAAACTTTTGGTAAGCGTCTCGCACACGCGATCAAAATGATACGCGACTGACAAATGTTCCAGGACTTCCTCGCACCCATCCCCAGCCTCCTTCGCTCCATGCCCTCCGGCACCCCGCAAAGCGCACTAGCCGGCCGCCCCTCGCACAGCCGCTCCGTCTGGAAGAAGGTTGTGGCGTCGCACGACTCGAAGGAGATCCGCAAGGGTATCGAGGCGTTGCGCAAGCGCGTCGAGAAGCACTTTGGCGAGGGCGACGACCTGGGCATCAGTCGCGGCCTCGTCCTCAAAGTGCTCGCACACTGCGAGCAAAAGTACCAGGATATTTGGCAGAATGTTATTGAGGTGAATAATACCATTTATGGAGGCGACGTCGATGTGGGGACGTGGGGCGATGAGATTGGTGGGTCTTTCAGGGCTGCGAAGTGAGAATGAGGTAGTTCAATGATGCGGAGGGGTGTTATTGAAGGGTTGTCAGGATGAGGGACTGTGAGTACTGTAATGAAGACGGGATGGACGAGTGGATGGATGGATGAAGCATGGCGACGCGAGGCGACACGCTTCGCTTTCCTTGCGTTTTGTGATTGCTTATCTTTCTTGTTGGCTCAACGTCTCTGTCGCATTGTCCGCCGCAAAGCTCTTGAGAGTTGGCAAAAATGTCATCGAGCTATGGGTGCTGTAGCGAGCGGGTAGAGCCTTTTTGTCGCAGCTGTCATTGTTCGTTTTTTTTTTTTTTTTTTTGGACGGGTTGATTGGAATCGAAGTTTGTTTCCTTTCCTTTTTTAAAATGTGATCATATAAATTATTCTGCAGCGACTTTATTGGGGTATGTGGTTTAT
>JAIFKG010005060.1:0-14229 GCA_020351975.1 Phyllosticta ampelicida
GTGCAGTTGCGGGAAGCCCGAGGGCGTGGGCGAGGGGCATGATGGCGGGGGTGGCTCGCAGGGTGAGGAGGCTGTTAAGTGGGCGACGAGGTAGGTGTGTATTATACACTGCTGTGGGTTGATTGAAGAGAGAAGGAAGATACGCCCCAAGGATCATAATCCGAGAGGCGAGAGAAGTTGAACTTTGAAAGCTCCACGATGTAGTGCAGTACATTGCGGTCAGTGATGAGCTGAAACCTCTCGATCCTGCCTGAATTCCATCTTTTCACGGCTGGGCCTGGTAACTGGACGCATCTCCGATCAGCAGCACTACGTCCCGGGACGTGCTATGCCGTGCCTACCCACCTAGCCTATTGCTGTATGCGCCAGTAGTTATTGGCCGAGAGAGCGTCGCCCTTTCAGGGCTCATGTTGCTTGAGGGCAGGGCTACTCCTAGCCCCATCTTAGCCGCTTTCCCGTTTTGGCCTGGTGTCGACCTTGTTTGCGTGCTTGTCTGCACTTCAGCTGAGCTTTTGACATTTTGATGCAGGGGCGGACGCGTGGGCTACGATGAACTGTTGTGTAATTTTTCTTCTTTTTTTCCTTTTTGGTGGTTTGCGCTTGTTGAATGCTTCTCCCATATTCGCTGGAATCATATCGTAGATAATCACAAGTACCAGGGTCTCTGATTCTGGGCCTTTTTTTGCTTCATAAGATTGCTTTGAATTGTTCAAATGCATAGATGCATCTTCACAATTCCTCGCAATCAACAAATGGCGCCACTGACCGTTTCCCAAACCAGGATGAGCTCCCACAGCTCCAAAAAGAAAAACAAGCTCTCTGCCAGCCGTTTCAACGCACGTTTGCACCACGCAAAACGCCGCGACCTCACTCCCTATCCCTATCGGTCTTGAACGGCCATGGGGGCCAAAATCGGGAGCCGGTGACGATGTGGAATTTGCGAGCGCAGCCCTGGTCGCGAAAGTTGACGGTGACGCGGCAACTCTTGCAATTGCCGGTGGACCAGGTGCCCTTGCGCTCGGGGCAGTACCATAGAATGTCCTGGGCGACCTTACGGATGACGGCGCCGCTGACATTGTGCGAGCCTGGGGGCCCGTCGCTGCGGTACTTCAGGAAGCACTCCATGCGGCTGAACTCGGTGCCGGTGGGGTACATCGTCGTGTCGACGATGGTTGCCATGGCCCACGAACATTCTTTCTTGCCGAGAGTGCGAAGCGAGCCTTTGCAGCTAAGAGAGATGGGCGTTGGCATGGTGGTGTGGTGAGGAAGGAAGGGAGGGGAGAGGGATGCATGGGGGGTAGACGTACTCGTTCCTCCAGGCGTGGACGGCCGTGGCATATACGCCGAGCATAGTGGCGAGGATGGTGGTGATGCGCATTTTGATTGTTTTTTGGGAGGACCAGATTGGAATTGAACTGGAGCTGCCGTAGCTGCACGAAGGCTTGGTGTGAGGAAGAATTTTCCACGAGGGACTCAGTGTCTTTATACAAAGTGACCGCAATGTTGGACCGTGTTGTTGAGGATGTTGCCTCGAAGGGTGTAGTGCTCTCCCTGTGTTCCCTAGGAATCAATCTGGAGGATCTTTAACCACGGGACTTGGGCATCATGTGCGATTGTAGTCCTCTTTTCAACATGACTATATTGGGCTGAATGGAGAAAATTCTTGAAGGTTGAAATCAGTAGCGCGCTGTTGGAGACGAAAGAAGTATGCACTTCAAAGGGTTGTGCCGAAGTCGCTGTCGACGAAAATCGAGCATCCAAACCTCAAAAAAAAAAAAAAAGTAGGAAGAGAAAAGAAATGATGGAACGTGTAGTCTGAATCATTGCGCCGCTATCCTGCGCGTCGCTTTCACGAAACAGCTACAAAGTAGCCTAAAGGAAAGGCTGCTATGGCGACACATGCGACGGCTTTTCAACACTCATCCAAGCCGCCCGGAGTGCAGAAATTCGATAATTTGGCCATTTCTGACTATGGATGGGCTGGGCCGTTTTGGTGGTCGCTAACAATACGCTTTATCGGAGCGACCGTCTCTTGGTTCATGGGGGGGCGGCCAGCCATGCTGCTACTCGTCAGCGTTGTTGGTCCCAACGGGGAATAACTCTCAAGGTGGCCCGAGTTGCAAAAGTCGGAAGAATGCAGAGGGCCGGAGTACGAAGAAAGTGGCTGCGGGAGACAATCTGGGTCTCCCTTGTGACACGCAGCTCTTCAGCTCTTGGGATGAAGAAATTAAGTTTGGCGGTAGTCGGGTTCCAGGTCTGGTCCTCGACTGGGGCTGACAGTCAAATGGAGTCTTCTCCACGCTCGTCGTTCTCTGCTTCAGGACTCTACGCTCTTGAACACCGTTGAGAGCCCAGCCGTGTAGGACCAAGGCCGACGGGCAGCTCTTTGGCACGGAGAAGCCCTGAAGAACAAAGGAAGAGGCGTGGCCGGGTCTGGGTCTGGCATGGTTTGGGCCGTAGCGTTGCGCTGCTCTAGTGCCCCTGGCTTGGCGGGACGGGAGCGCCGGCGACGTCAGACCAAGAGCAACTCAAACCCGCCCGACTTCATCTTCGTTGCTGTCTCTCTTCACTCGTTCGTGTTGTTTTGTCCGTCGTGGTTGTGGTGGAAGATCACAGAGACAGCCCAGCTCACGGACATCGACGCGTTTCTAAATCGAGACGGGCTCCACTTGTTTTGGGGGCACAACCCAAGGCAATCCGCCATGGCTGTTGACGACGATGACGACTACCACCACTACTACTCGGACACGTCCGACGACGACGACAACGATTACTATCCTGCTCCCTCTTCCTCTCGCTCGATCGCCTCGCAATATCTCCCTCGCAGCGACACGGCCTCTCTCCTTCAATCCCCTTTCTCGTTGCATGCCGCGCCGCTAGACGGCTCGCGCTCGCGGCAAACCCGCTACCATCACGCATATCCTCGCAGCTTGCCTGACCAACGCCCCGCTCCCTCCTCCCGACAACAACAACATCATCACCATCATCATCATCATCAAGCCTCTCATCTTCTTACGCGCGCACTTTACTCTCGCTCTCACCCTCCCTCGTCGTCCACCTCCGTTCCCTCCCACTCCTCCACGCCCTCCACGATCGACGCCAGACATATGGCTGGGGACAAAGATCGCTTCTCCGCCCACAGCGATGACGACATTCCGCTGGCCGCAGGAGTAGGCCGCGAATGGCGGCAGCAGCGCCGGCCCCTGATTGACATGGTCACCAATGAATGGCAAAAGAATAAACACGTCGACAGCGACGAGGACGACGAATTTTATTACGCCGAGAAGCGCAACTGGTACACACCAGCCGTTATCACCCTCCTGGCCCACGGCTCGCGCCGCGTTCCGCGCCGCGTCCAGCGAACACTGTGTTTGACCGTTGCGTTTCTCACTGCTGCCTGGCTGGGCTGGCGTTGGATACTGCAACCGTATTGGCACGAACAAACAAGCTTCGCCGAAGCAGTGTCTGGTTCTGCGCAATGGGGCGTCTACGGATCCAATGCGCGGCCGTCCTTTAAAGACATGGTGCACGTGAAGCAATTAGACCCGAGTCTGTTGCCGACTTCGTCGGCAGACAGCCAGCGCCTGGTCTTTGTAGGCGACGTGCACGGCTGCAAGTCTGAGCGTAAGTCGGTCGCTCCAAAGGTCCTTTTTTCAAAAACTAACCCGGCGCAGTCGTCCAACTCCTTGCCAAAGTCAACTTCCATCCCGCCTCTGACCACCTCATCCTCACTGGCGACATGGTCAGCAAAGGGCCTGACTCGCCCGGCGTCGTGGACCTCGCGCGCGACATGCAAGCTTCGTGCGTGCGCGGAAACCATGAGGACCGCGTCCTGCTCACGCACAAGTCGCTCAAGATGGCCCTCGCCGACGCCAACAGCAGCAAGACGCTCTCCGAGGACGAAGCGCGCAACGCGGGGGCCAAAAAGGATAAGAGCCTGGCACGTGAACTGAACGGCAATCAGATTGAGTGGCTGCAACAATGCCCGGTCATTTTGCGCGTGGGCACGCTGCCCGGCATGGGACAGACTGTCGTGGCCCACGCGGGCCTAGTCCCGGGAATCGACCTGGAGCGACAGGACCCGTACCAAGTCATGAACATGCGTAGCGTGGACCTCGAAACCAAGGTGCCAAGCGAGGGCCGCAATTTCGCACCGTGGGACAAGGTAAGGAAGAAATCAATTTTCCCGCCATTGTTTGCGGGCGGCGTTCCGTTATCGCGTGCCCACCTTCCGAATGCAGCTAACACCAAAATCGTCAGTACTGGAACTTCTTCATGTCGCACGTGCCCAACCCGGACAGCCGCATGACCATCGTGTACGGCCACGACTCGAAGCGCGGGCTCAACATTCGCAAGTACTCGCGCGGCATTGACTCGGGATGCGTACGCGGCGGCAAGCTGACGGCGCTGGTGGTCGAGGCGAACGCCAAGGGCGGCCCCGTCAAGCAGAGCCTCGTCAGCGTGCGGTGCAAGGACTACAAGAAGAAGGACAAGGACAGCGGCAACAAGAAGAAGAAAAAGGACGCCAAGGGCAAGGCGGTACTGCCGCAAGAGGACGAGTATTAGGTCTCATTTGACGCGCTACTAAAATTAGGCATTCTGATACGGTTTTTCGCCCTTTACTTCGTCCCTTGTCATTGTTGCACGGCGTTGGCGGCGCGCAGGGAACATAGATGTTGGATTTTTTATGGATTCTGTTTTATCTGGAGGGGTACCCGGCTGCTCATCATCATCGCAGCAAAAATATCGGTGCAGCTGCAGCTGCGACGACTCTGTGATCATTTTTCCCGTTTTATCTTCTTTCCGCCTTCTTTTTGCCCCAGCTCGATACCATATGCTATGCTATATCCGGTTCCTCCATCTCATCCATCTGTTGCCAACTTTGTCCTTCTATCTTTCTGTTTCCTTTTGCATGTCTCTTGATTCCACCACAGCGGCTTTCTTTGTCCATCGCAATGGTCCTTTTTCGTGGCGACACCGTGGGCGAAGACGAGAATCGAGCGGCCCTCCCTGGTTGTGGGTGTAAACAACAGTGGAAGCAAAAGCAAAAGCGAGAGGATGGGCTAAAGCCAGTCACTGATTCATGGGGCTCTTGAATAGCTTGTCAGCATAGATCTCGAATGATTGGATACAGACGTTTTCACTCACGATCAGTCTTCAGCCGAGGCACGCTAACCAGCACCCTGGGTGGCTTTGCCGTGCAGCTATTCGCGCAAACGTACTGGCAAAGTGAAGAAGTTTGAATGCGAGGAGGCTTCAGCGGACGAGGAGGTATCAAACGCGGTCTGCTTCCGAGGGCCCACCGCGCCCAGTGCCCGGCGACCCAGCTGCGCGCTTACGGCTCTTGATCTTTTGGCAGAATTGTGCTTGAGGATTGCCATGGCTTACTTGAGGTCGGGTAGGAGGACCTGCCTGACCTTGGCGACGACGCGACGCTCTCATCACTTCATAGCACGCGACATCGTGACGTTGTGGTGTTCTACCTTCTGCTCGGCCCACCCGCTCTTCAACAATCATGGTGGAGCATCAAGCATATGCGCCTGCCTTGCGTATGACAGTTACTACTAATAGGCTGCTACTACTAGCATTAGATTTACTGGCAAATTTGTGGTGTCTACTGCCAAACCCGGATCTAGCGATCGAAGATTGAAGTGATCAAGTTTCGGGACAACGTATTGTTGCCGTGATGCAGCGCAACAGGGATCCAAACCACATCTGTTGTCGTCCGGATGAGTTTTAGTAGTTTTGTGAAAATGGACCTGATAAAATAAGCCGCAGGGAGCATTTGGTACCCCTGCCTATCCTTTGATCTACAATTCTTCCAGTCGATGCGCTTGGTAAAATCACCTACATCACTCAAATCTGTATGAGTAGGACTGCTAAGAAGCAATTGCTTGTTTGACGGTACTCTGAAGACATCGGGGAGCGACTAAGATCACTCCGTCAATCCTGTTTGGAGAAGACGAATGCTTCTAGACAGAGAGCTGAAATGGCTGGGCCTGAGGAAGAGCGAAGTGTGTAGGCTTGCAGAACACCTTTCTTTTGCATCGCACTAGCGGTAGAAGTGTAGCAAGCACGAGCACTCATGATTTTGCAGAAGCAGGAGACTCGCTCTATCATATCTTTGGGTCAAGGTTACGCCACCCTTTCTTTCTTCCGGTCTTTCTACTTGAACTATCCATGATATTCTTTGGGGTTTGTATGTACTCTACACTTCCATTTCCCTTATTTTACTAGACAATGTACTGCCGTCATTTCCACCTCTTGCCGCTACGCAGTACCCAAAAGTCTGTCTAGGCCTAAAAGAGCTTCCTTGTGAATCTCCGACTTCGTTGAATGTCTTCCGGCCCTTATCTTCCTAGCATGCTCGAGATCACGTATTTTGTACTCAACTCGAGATATACCGTTTTTCTTCAACTGAATTATCTTCCATTCGCCTAAGGGAGCGGTCAATAGTAATTGATGAAGTATGCTTTCGGAGACGAATCCGAACATGTATTCAACGATCGAGAGGATAGGGTGTAATAAGTGATTGAAGCCTGTTCTCTACTATGAATCCGAAGAAGACTATCTATATACCTGTGTAGGCTACCTACACTGTGTCTTGCTTGTGTAACCCTGTAATGCGTCTGCGCGCGCGTTTGGTGTTGTGCTCCATGCAATGTGATCAACGTACGCGCAGGCCCGTGCTCTATGATGGTTCTCATGCCGGTATCGTCACAGTATCACGTCTTCGCTAAGATCTCATATCACTTAGGGGTCTATGTTTAGCTAGAAGAGGGTTTTCTTTCAAAGAAAGATCTAGTTGCGATCACTTCACCGTGCTCTGATCGGTCGAAATGATTGAGTAGGGCTAAATCAAAGACGAATTTTAACAAAAAAACACTTTAATCACGTAATAAACTATAACAACTCGCATAATATAAATATTTAACTCCTAAGAGCCCTTTCTACTTTACTACAAGAAACCACTCGACTGCCATCTCTCGAACCACTTGCGCACCATATCGAGTGTAATCTTCTGACCTTTCACTATACTATCCGTCTGGAACTCGACTTCCTCTCCATTTTCTTCCTTCGTCATGCCCTGGAAGAAACCAAGGAGCTTGAGGCCGGGTACTTCATCCGCGGTATCCGCTACATTTTCGAGTCGTCGCAACCATTCCGCCATATCCACGCGCTCGAACGGCATCTCTGGAGTAGCGGCAGCGAGAACGTCAAGGAAATTGGACCAGGAAGAGGTGCTAGGGTTGACGAGATTGTGTACGGCATATAACTGTTGACTGTTTTTGCCCGTAACCAGCGTGCGGTCAATTGCCGCCGCGCACATGTCTATAGGTAGCCAATTAACGACTGTGCCTGGCAGCTTAGGCATGGCGTGCAGGTGCTTGAGGCCGGTCGCGACCATGATGGGCCACATTTCAGACGTGTTCCACACGCCGAGGCTGGAGTGGCCACAAAGCTGGCCGACGCGGAAAAGCTTGACGGGACTAGAGAGTGCGGTGGTATAGTGCTGCGTCACTCGTTCGACTAGAGAGTCAGAGTTTGAAGGTCCAATGTAGGAGGAGGTACTGACCAATGTACTTGCTCTGTCCGTATCCTGTAGACAGTGCCACACTGGGGTCATCTGCGACGGGTTCCTCCGGAACCTTGCGGCCTTTGTTGGCTTCGCCCATGCATGCGGCGACACTGCTCATGATTGAAAATGTCTTCACCGCGCCAGTCTGGCAAAACTTGAGGAGATTCATCGTACCTGCTGTTGTTAGCCTCATACCGGCGCTAACAACAAGGGAAAAGCTCACCCTTCAAACAGTCCTTTTCAAACTCTTCCACCTTCTGGTTGAAGTCCATCTTCCAAGCATTGTGCACAACGACTGTCACGTCCGCCGCCAGCTTGTCGAAAAGCTCTTGTCCACAGCCGAGAAGCTCGTCCCTCATGTCATACGAGACGGCATGGATTTTTCCGCTGCAATAGACAGACTCGGCGTACCCTCTCTCCTTCAACGAGCGGATGAGCTTGATCCGGGGATCCTCCCCACGGATCGCGCAGTACACTTTCGAGACGCGCTCCTGTGCAACAAAAGCTTCGAGCAAGGCATTTCCCAGAGCACCACTGGCGCCTGTCAGATACACGACTTCCCCGTCGCTCACCTTTGGTGCAAACGGTGACTGAGAAGTGGCCCATGTATCGATGGTGGAGTTGTACCTTTGAATCAGGTCTTGGATGTACGTCAGGCGCTGCTCTTGCTGGTTCGACGGCGCCCCGCCATTACCTTTCTTGAGCCCTTGGAGATATTCAAGAAGGCTCATGACTGATGGGTACTCAAAGATGAACATCAATGGGAATGTGCCAAATCGCTTGACGAGCCGCGCCCTCAGCTTTACAGCCTTATGAGAGTCAAGGCCGAGATCGTAGAAGCTGGTCTCGTTGCCAACTTCCGTCTCACAGATTTCGGCCACGGTTGCCCTGACAAAATCTTCGTCTGATAGCGACACCAAATGGTCAGGGCTTTCGCCAACGTCGGCCGCAGGTTTGGCGCCGAGGTAACATTCGTACAGCGCGTCGACTCGGTCGCCGTAAATCTTCCATGCCTCCTTTCTTCTAACATTCCCTTTCGGCGTAACAGGTAGGCCCTCATCGGCGCTCAAAACCAAAACCATTTCCTTCTGAACGTGGGCATGCTTGGCGCTCTTTTCATTGACTCGTTCCAGCACTTGTTGCAGCTTTTCACCACCACCTTTGGCCAGCTCAACAACTGCCGCAACACAGGGTCGACCGTTACCAAAAACGGCAACCTTGTTGAAGATACCATGGCCTTCCTCTTCCAGCAGCGCTGCCAACGTTCCCGCGTGTGTTTTCTCTCCGTTATCCAGAACGAGCACGTCGTCTTTGCGGCCGAGCAGCACAAAGTTTCCAGAACCTGGTGGATCTTGGAAGAATAAGTCATTAGTCCGGTATGGATTAGGGGCGTCTGGAGTGAGCCAGAGTTCTGCGGTGAGCTCAAAGCCCTTGTAGATGACGCACTCGAAAAGGGGAGTCCCCCCTTCAGAGTCATCCGACAGGGGCTCCATCTGGACCAGAGGCGACTCCGGGTACAGATTACGTAGCCGGTAGCAGTGCGGGTTGTTACGCGTGTGAGGGATGCTTCTGAACGGAGGTCCAATCTCTGTGCTTCCGTACGTAGTCTTGACGTTGACTCCCTTGGCCACCAGCTCTTTCAAAACTTTTTCACCAAGCGGCGCGCCTCCGGGTTGAACAACCTTCAAATCCACAAGGGGGGAAAAGTTGTTTGTCGTGGTTGAAATGTAGCTATAGAGATCTTCGATGACGCTGGGCGCGCTGTGCAGACAGTCTGCTGGCATTCCCACGGCAGCAAGTGCGCGGAACCCAGTCAGTATGGTTCCTGGAGCAGGTGGCCATTGCAGAGGAGGCATCGTAGTGGGAAGGCCATTAGGCAGACCTGAAAATGCAATGCAGAGACCAGCGATGTGAAAACTAGAATGTCAGTCACCGCCCGTGACATGATCATTGAAACTTACAGCGGAAAGCAAAGGTACCAGTTGTCGACTACAAAAGAGGGGAAGAGACGGTACATGCGTGCAATCAAACAGAGACTACGATTCGTGTGAATGATGGGCTTCGGCATGCCTGTCGACCCGGACGAGTGAAGAATCATTGACTGAAGGTTCCAGACATCGTCTGCTTCGAAGCCTGCCGCCTCAGTTTCATCCGGCGTCTTTGCTTGCAAGTCGGCAAAGGGCACGAGTTTGAAGATGGCTCTTCTATGATCCTTCTCTATTTGACCATCAAGTACCTCCGCATTTGCCTCATCGGCAATGATGCCAATGGCCTCGCAAACGCCCAGCAGGTGCTCTCGAGCGTTGGTTGCGTTCTTGTTGCTGAGGAGCAAGATCCTGATCCTTAGCTGATTGAGGGCTATTTGAGCAATGAAGTAGTCAAGAGTGTTTCCGGTCGCGAGAAGTGCTATAGTGGGTTGCTTTCGCAATTCGTTGGCGCTCTGTATCTGCGCTGCGAGAATCTCCGCGTAGATTGATACAGCTGCGAGGACAATGTTGTAAAATTGTTGCCAATCGAGAATTGCAAAAGAGTCGTTGGCGGTAGAAGTGGGATACAAAAATGCCGGATTCTTCGGCTGAGTCTGAGCATTATGCTTCACAAGAGAAGCGATGCTGGTCAGCTCTGGGTTTGCAAATCTACTAAAGTGTTAGTCTTCTTTCTGCGCCAGCGTCTTTAGTAGAATGACCGTTTGCTGTGGGGGTGCCCGTGGAGATTCCAAAGTTTTTTTACTATTTCTGGCGCATCTTCCAATGGAAGGATGCTTGGATCATCGATTTCTGGGATAACTTCATCGCTTGTGGTCGCCGACATTTCCGAGAGGGCAATGGGAGCCATTACTGAATTGTCCGCAAGGCAATACGATCCAGAAAAAAAGTATGTCTGAGACTGTTTCCGTCTTAAATAACAGGCAAGGCTATTAGCAAAAGTCCAAAAGCCTGGTCGGATCCAGAACATGCACCGCACCATGGCCTGCGCAAGTGGCGACCAAAGCGTGACTTTCCAGCCTCCCACTCCGCAATCTGCAACTCCACAAATCTGAGGGAAGTAATTGGTGGCAGTCCGTCGCGGTGATGGGTAATCATTGTCTATCACATTCCATCCTTGGCGGTCGCTGCACTGATTTGTGGTGTTGATAAGTTCGGCTTATCGCCCTGGCACCCGGTAGATAGGAGGACGACCAACGCCTCCCGGAAGACCGATTCCAAGGATTTGACAATACCTACATTAAGATCAGAATTGTGGGCTGCGATTACTGCTGAAATAACATCAACATGGAAAGATAAGCCTTTTGCTGTTTGGTATAACTTGCTGGAGAATGATATACGATTCGTCGGCGCACCACCGCTCAGCGCGCTACTGCAACACTAACCACCTCACCTTCTCGATTCTCCAGTGTTGGGTCATTTGATCCACCGAGCAACCACTTCAACGACCATGGGACTCAGGCAGCGGCTGGAGTTACGCTCCGAAAACTCGGAGCTTGGGGGAAATGGCGAGAACGTTTCAAACAAAGACATGGACCCCATCCCACTTGGTTCTCCAGAAAGAACGTGGACATGGCCCAGTCTACTGGGTTTCTGGGTGGCAGAGGCTTTTTCAATCTCCATGTACCAAGGTGCACACAAGAGACGCGACAAAAAAGGAAGGCGTTGACATTTTCAGTGGCGTCGACATCCGTCAGCAAAGGACTAAACCCTGGTCTTGCGATTCTCGCCGTTATTATAGGCCACTTGCTTGTTTGCATACCAGCCATGCTTGACGCTTTCGTTGGTTGCATTTTCGGCATCAACTTCCCCGTCTTCACACGCGCCTCGTTTGGCACCCGTGGTTCGCTCTTCGCCGTCTTTGTCCGCGGGGTTGTGGCTGCCATTTGGTTTGGTACTCAGAGCTTCCAGGGCGGCCAGTGTCTTCAGGTCATGATCAGTGCAATTTGGCCTAGCTTCAACGACTTTCCGAATCATCTGCCGGCCAGCGCGCACGTAACCAGTGCGGAGTTGCTGTGCTTCTTCCTGTTCATCTTGCTGCAGCTGCCACTACTCTGGCTACACGTGTCGACACTTAGGTGGATGTTCATGGTAAAGACGCTCATAATGCCAGTTTTCGGTCTAACCTTGTTCATATGGGCGCTGGTTGCTGGTTTGTTCCTCGATCCAAAAGGTAGCGCACGCTGACAGGCACAGCTCACGGCTTCGGTCCAACATTCTCAAAGCCTACAAAGATCGCCGACGGGACTCCCGTTGTGGTCGTCTTCTTCCAGTGCGTCACGACGGCAATCGGTCCCAAGGCAACCCTTGCGCTCAACATGCCCGACTTCACGCGCTATGCCAAGCATCCGCGACAGGTATTCTGGACTCAGGCAGTGGGACTCTTGGTGTTGGTCACGATGTGCGGTGTGCTCGGCGCGACAGTGTCCAGCGCTTCGGAGGTCATTTACGGAGAGTTGACGTGGAGCCCGCTCGAGGTCGCGGTGCTTTGGAACAACCGGGCGGCGCAGTTCTTCGCGGGTCTCTGCTGGGCATTTGCCGTCATCGGAACCAACATTTCCGCAAACAGTGTCAGCTTCAGCAACGATTTAGCACTTTGGTTTCCAAAATACATCAACAACAGGCGTGGCGCTTACATTTGCGCGATTCTGGGCATTTGCACGGTGCCATGGAACATCCAATATAAGTAAGTCTCTACTCCAGATTCGCCATTATATTCTGATGAACGCCAGTGCAAAATCCTTTTCCTCGTTTCTCAACGGGTATAGCCTCTTTCTGGGTGCCATCGCGGGCATCATCATCACAGACTTTTGGATTTGCCGCCAGCAGCGCTTGTCGCTCTCCTCGTTGTACGAACCACGCGGTATCCACCGTTACTGGTTCGGTGTGAACTTGCGTGCAATCATTGCCTTCATCTGCGGTATTCTGCCAAACATGCCAGGCCTTGCTGCGGCGTGTGGTGCGAGTGGAGTGCCGAAAGGCGCGATGTACTTGTACAGCCTGAGCTGGCTGGTGAGCACGATGGTGGCGGGCTTTGTCTACTGGGTATCATTCAAGCTGATACCATTCCCGGTCGACGCAAAGCAAGAGCTCGTGATTGAAGGAGGCGAGGTCGCGGAGGAGGAGGATGCGCCATGGGCGGATGACAAGTACAAAGACGCCGAGGCTTGCAGGGAAGTCCGGTCGTAGCGACAGAGTAGATATGAGAGGAATGCTGTTGAATGAGATCTGGGAAGGAAAAACTGATGATCGAAGCTAGTACTAGAGCTGAGTTACATACACGTTTTCCCCCACTCATTCACCTCTGGCATCGCACACTGGACACTGGACGAGAGCATCGTGATGTCCGTCGTGGTGTGTTGCTTTTGGCGGCTTATGGAGCCGCTGCAGTGCTAATGCTGCAGGCGCGGAGTAGACATGTCAACACATGCTGGCCACGAAAATATAAGTCAATTAAATGTTGAAGAGACCAATCATCATGTTGAAAACATGTCTTTTCGTTATTGTTGGAGTGGTAAACTGCCAGTCCATATTGTTTTGAAAGCGGCGCACGCCGCTCTGATTGGCTGCACTTTCAACACCATCACCATCATCACCATCAAACAGCGGCCAATGGCCAAAAGGAAACCCCCAAAATACAGGATGGCCTTAGAGATGCTATGGAAGAATACACAAAAGCCGTCCAAGACCAATATCCCGCCCTCGTAGGGAATTCTCAACACCTCCGCCGCCTGCTCTCGCTTCACCTTGTCAGCTTTGACTAGGGGCAGCAAATCCGCCAACTCTCCGCAAAGATTGACTGCATCCCGAACACCCCGCCCAAGATGACCTACGCAAATTGAGCAAAATCTACTGTCCCTCCCGTCCTATGAATCCACTCTACTATAATCTGCATAAAATCCATTCAAAGTAAAACACACGTGGCCGGAAGCAGCAATAGCCAAATTTTGCAATCACTTCAAAGAGACGCTGAAAAGTACCCCGAAGTTGCAAATACTGTAGCCACGCAGAAATTCCCAAGCTGAGACCTGCGCGTCCTCTTCGCCGACAGACAAACAAAAGAAGCACTTGATAGGCCAGACATCTGGACTGACAGCTTCCAGGGGGAAACGCTGAGAACGCTCTTCCCTGTGCTGGCCCATGGCCTCAAAGCTGAGAAGCTTGAGACGCTTTCCCCCGCCTTCTCGCAGCCAACAAAGTCCCGCACCCCAAGCTCCAAATCGCCAAAGCTAACTGGCTTCGAACCTCTAGAAGACTCTATCAGAAGACACACTCCTTCCTCATTGTTCACATTGACAATGTTTAAATTGCAAAGGACACCATCCAGTAATACATTGCCTTAAACGACACCATCCACCCCGTAGTTCTACATAGCCCCAAGTTCTCCCTTACCCAGTGCTTCAAGTGCCAAATATACGGGCACACTCCGCCTAACTACAAGGCCGTGAACACTTGTAACAGGTGTGTTGGAAGCCACCCCACAATAGAGTACACATGCGCTGAACCCAAGTGTGTTAGCTGCAATGGGAAACACTCCTCATGGACCCAATCCTGCCGTGTCCGAGAGACCTATAAAGCAAAAGCGGATGCGGCAAAGGAAGCCGCTCATCGGTTTCATCAATCTTCCTCTCCCCAACTGGAGACCCAAAGACATAGCCGCTAGCC